>VHZZ01019716.1:8780-32909 GCA_009801015.1 Silene noctiflora | reverse complement strand
ATTAAAATAATTTAAAATATAAATTAATCATTCTCGGGTGTTACATTATGGGTAACTAAATGGTTTAGGTTTAAAGCCTAATTGCTTAGGTGTCCTAAAGTCCTTCACAAAGTCTTCACTTTGGTCCAAACTCAACATGTATACACTATCTAGCATCTCCTATCATTGTCATGTAAGAGGATACTAAACATAAATTAACAAAAGGCTTGAACTTTCATTCAAACATTTCATTAAACACTTCTTATGCATATACATGTAAAACAAAGAATTACCCAAATCCCATATGTTAACTACCCATATGTTAACAAATGATGAAAAAAATGATGAAACAAACATAAGTAAAGCAATAGACATAATACTAATTCAAACAAAAAATAAATTGAACTTAGAAATGTAAACAATTCAAAGCAAACTAAATAAGAAGTGGATTATACCAAACAACAAGTAAAGCTTTAAACTTTGGATTAATAATGGAGAATATTTTTCAATATCTCCAATTACAACCCAACTACTAAATGTAAACTGTAATACCTCAGATATTTTAGTCTTTGGCCACTCTATCGAATAGAGGGTACTCTATCGAGTAAGTTATAATCAGAGTCTGGAAGAGTTCCGGTTCCTTATATGCTCGACCGAGTTTGGGAAACTCGATCGAGTAGGCGGTACTCGATTGAGAACGTTAGTTACTCGATCGAGTGCCTGTGTTTATACGGGTTTTCGTCTGGTTTGATTTTAAAGAAAAGGGGAGGCTTTTTATATAACAACGACATTTTATTTCATTTACCTTTATTTTATAAACTTTTCACACAAACTCAAAGAACGTAAGATCTACTCGTCTCTTTACTATCAAATCAAGGACTCTTGTTCATAGTTTTTGGGGCTTTTCATACCACCGTGTTCGTCGTCTCGTGGGTAAGTCTCTTATGTTGTTTTTATGTTGATTAATTAGTTTTTTTTAAACCCTAAATGGGGTAGATTTGGGGTTTTTGGGAGTTTATTTGTGGCATAGATGGTAATTGAATGTTTGTTGTATAGAAGGTGATTTCGTAGAAGAGCAATTCTGACTTTCTTGCACTACTGTGTGATTCCGTCTCAGTTAGGGTTTCCCTACCCGGTTTTGTTTAATTAGTTAAGATGATGTGGTGATATGAGTATGATTGTGATTATGATTATATTTCTTAGTATTGACATGTTTATCAGTTTTGTGGTTGTTGTTGTTTGTATATGGTTCGCGAGGTACGCCCTCGACTGAGAGTCATTTTCAGGAATGGCTTCACGCCCTTGTTCGCCCCTTGTGGTTCCCGTCACAAAGGGGTTGTGTACATTAATGATCATTGGGTTATTCGCTCTATGGTGTTGAGCGGGGCTTAGGTGGTAAGGCTGCGGTCCCCACCGACGAGTGGATTACCTGTTGCGATTGGTAATCTGGCAGGGCTACACACTTGATGTGTAGTCAGGTGGTTGGAGAGTTTTGGAGTTTGGAGAAATGTGATGTTGTGTGTTATTGTCTTATCTAATTATTCAGTAACTAACCCCTTTTAATTGTTTGTAAAATGTGGTGATCCATTTGGGGATGGTGAGCAGTTGATTAACAAGTATGCTTTGGGATAGCTCGCGGGGCTCGATGGGATGGAGTCATCACTTATTTTTGATAGCTTGTCTTCCGCTGTTATATTTTTATGATACAGTTTTGAAAGTTGTTTTTGGGACAGTTGTAGTACTTCAATTTTGGAGTTCGGTTGTGTGACTTTAACAATTATACTTTAAATGTTGTTTCTTTATGGTCTCTTTTGATATACTGTACCTTGGGCAACCGAGATGAAAGCATCTCCATATGCTAGGGTGGTCTTGGTAAGGCACCTTGGTGTGTGGGAGTGTTACAAAGTGGTATCAGAACGATGATTTTGGGACCTGTAACCAATGAACCTAATGAACATATAGAGTAAAACTAAAATTAACCCGGGTAGGAGTTGTTAGGAGATAATGCAAAGGCTTGGGAGACGTCCTAAAGTCGCAAATTTGCCCTTACAACTTTGAACCGGTCACAATGGGTGTGTCATGGGATCGCTACCTATTTTCTTTGTTGTCTTTAATTCATGTGTGTTGGATGAAGTATGTGGTTGAAATGGTTGGAAAAAGGTGGAGGTATTTGTTTCATATGAGATGTAAATGCATGAGAAGAATGTGTTATGTTATGACGTGGTTTATATTGTTAGCATACGCGAGTAACATGTAATAGGAGGTTGATGTAATATGTTATTTTTATATTGTTGCTTAAAGTTATAGCACAAAGCATGCGGGTAGTATAATTCGCGAGCATGACTCGATCGAGTAGGGAGAACTCTATCGAGTAAGGTGGACTGGACCGAGTAGGGCTGACTCGATCAAGTGGGTATTTTGTTGCGTTTGGCAGAAGTCCCTGTTTCTTATGTACTCGATCGAGTTAATTAGTAGGGGACTCGATCGAGCTTGTCGTACTCGACCGAGTGAGTCTGGACTCGATCGAGTATGTTTTATGCCAAACTTATTCAGTTTATGGAAGTTTGGGGTACTCGATCGAGTGTATAGTTTAATCGATCGAGTGGCTCCTACTCGACCGAGTATGTGTGTGTACTCGATCGAGTGTGTCTTTATGCGAGTCATAATTGGTTTCAGCCGTAGGCTACGTGCTTACGTTTATCCCTTTTTATAGCTCAAAGATATGCCGTCAAAGAGATCTGCAGGGTATGTTAAGGCTCAAGAGATGAGCATCGAGGATATTGCTAAGATGATTGAGCACCAAGATGCGCTCACCGAGACCCTTAAGAGGTTTAGGAAGGAGAAGGAGACTGGGGTAGACTTCTCCAACATGAGTACTACCATATCTCACTTCAACCCCACGACCTACTTGGGCACGGGTGCGCCGATTTTACTTGACAATTGGCACCGTGAGATGAAGAATATCCTCGGAGTGGTACATTGTCTGGAGGAGTTCAAGGTAGAACAGGTTGCATTCTACCTAAGGGACTCCGCTGGAGAGTGGTGGGACAAGGTGAAGGAGAGTGCCATGGAGAGTTACCTGAAGCAGGGCAAGACCGCAATACCGTGGTCCGAGTTTAAGAGAGCTATGAGGAATGAGTTTGTTCCAGAGCAAATTCGTAGCAAGTTGCGGGATCTCGGCTCTTTTGTGATGACTGTGGATATGACTGTGACGGAGTACTAGCACAAATTCAATGAGAATTTAAGGTATGCTGAGGATATGGGGTTGACTCCGGTGAATTTGGCGCTTCGGTTTGAGAAAGGGTTGACTTATAAGATTATGGATTAGCTACCGGCGGGGAATCTTACTGATGTTAAGGAAGTTTATGAGAGGGATAGACGGGCTGAGAGGTTGGTCGAACTGGCCAAGGAGAGTAGAGAGAAGAGCTCGAAGAAAAGGAAGGCTGAGAGTGATGGTAGTAGCCAACCTAGTTACAAACGGGGTAACCACAATTAGCCTAAGGCTTATTCTTCTGGGTCAGGATTCAGTGGAGGATCGTCTTACGGTCATGGTGATCACAGTAGTAGTGCTAACTGGAGCATTGCGTGCTTCAACTGTGGCGGTGTTGGCCATAGGAGGCATGAGTGTACCAGTGCTGTTGGGAGAGGCTTTCAGAGACAGTTTTAGGGGAACTTTTCTCAGGGACCAACGCAGAGCTTTGCTAGCAATCGACCAGTTGGGTCATGTAACAACCAAGGTGGGCAGGGCAACAATGGCGGTTTCAACCGCAATGGTAGTGGTTCCTATCAGCACCCGACGGTTAGTGCCAATCAAGCATCAGCTACCAAGTCTACTGCCTCAGCTAGTACGGTGCAAGGAGGTGGCCAAAAGAACAATGGCAAGCTCTTTATGATGGACAAGAAAGCCGCAGTGGATGATGCGCAAGTGGTCACCGATACATTTCTTGTTAATAACGTCCCTACTTTTGTTCTGTTTGATTCGGGAGCGTCACACTCGTTTGTATCGTCAATTCATGCTAAGTCTTTGGGTTTGGGGGAGTTTGTGTCTGTAAAAGATGAAGTTTTCATACCGTCTGGGGATTCAGTGTCTTGTGGGAAGTTGTATAAAGGGGTATCTATGGTTATTGCACAAGTTGATCTTCCAATTGACTTGTTTTAATTTCCTTTGGATGGTTTTGAGATGATAGTCGAGATGGATTGGTTGGGAAAGTATAGTGCTAGAATAGACTGTCACCAAAAGAAAGTATCTTTAAGGGGTCCTAAGGGTGTTAGGGTGTCTAACCGTGGGTTTGTGGTCAAACCGAGAGTCAAGGTGATTGCAGCTATAACCTTGAAGTCTTACTTAAGGAAGGGTGAGCTATGATCCTTTGTCATATATGGGATAACCGGTCAGAGAGCCGAAAGCAGCAGAGATACCAGTTGTGGATGAGTTTGTGGATGTTTTCCCAGAAGAGATACCGGGCTTACCGCCAAGGAGGGACATCGACTTTATTGTAGAGTTGAAGCCGGGAATGAGACCTATATCTAAGGCTCCGTACCGGATGGCATCAAAGGATTTGGAGGAGTTAAAGAAGAAATTGGATGATCTATTTTAGAAGGGATACATCCGACCTAGTGTATCGCCTTGGGGTGCACCAATGTTGTTTGTGAAGAAAGATGGGAGTATGAGGCTGTGTATCGACTATAGAGAGTTGAACCATGTCACAGTGAAGAATATATATCCCTTACCGAGGATAGATGATCTTTTTAACCAGTTGAGTGGGGCCGATGTCTTTTCCAAGATAGATCTCAGATTGGGATATCATCAGTTAAGGATTCGAGAGGACATACTAAAGATAGCTTTTCGATTGCGGTATGGTCACTATGAGTACGTGGTGATGCCGTTTGGGATTACTAATGCACCAGCGGTGTTTATGGATCTTATGAACCGGGTCTTCAGCCAATACTTGGATCAGTTTGTGGTGGTGTTTATAGATGATATCTTAGTCTATTCCAAGACTAAGGAGGAGCATGCTGAGCATCTATGATTAGTATTGCAAACCTTACCCGATAACCAATTATATGTTAAGTTATCCAAGTGCGAGTTTTGGTTAGAAAAGGTGGCCTTTCTGGGCCATGTGATCTATAAAGAGAGGGTGTCTGTGGATCCTAGCAAGATAGCAACAATGTCTAACTGGGAGGCACCGAAGAATGTGGCAGAAGTTCGAAGTTTCTTGGGTTTGGCTGGCTACTACATGAAGTTTGTCAAAGACTCCAGACCTATGACAGCGTTGATGGGGAAAGAGAACAGGTTTCGCTAGGATGAAAGTTGTGAGACAGTGTTCCAAACATTAAAGGAGCGTTTGACTACAGCTCCAATCTTACCTTTACCAAAAAAGAGCGAGAATTTTGAGGCATATACAGATGCTTCGAAAAATTGGTTAGGTTGTGTGTTGATGCAGAACGGGAAAGTCATTGCCTTTGCTTCTAGGCAATTGAAGTCTTATGAGGAGAAATATCCGACACATGATCTAGAGTTGGGTGCAGTTGTATTTTCTCTAAAGATTTGGAGACACTATCTATATGGGGAGACCTTTAAGGTGTTTTCTGATCACAAGAGTTTGAAATACATCTACACTCAGAAGGAGTTGAATATGCGACAGAGAAGATGGATGGAGTTCATTGGGGATTATGACATGGATATCATATACCATGAAGGGAAGGCAAATGAGGTGGCAGATGCGCTGAGTAGGAAGAGTGTGCATTCGCTATGCACAACTATGTCATTGATGAGATTGAGGAATGAAGTGACCAAGATGGGGATACATGTGATACAGGAGGGGGATGCTAGGGGGACTTGACAGTTGAGTCAGAGATCTATGATGACATTAAGAGGAAACATGCTCTTGATTCTAACATTCAGGAGTGGAGGGCTGGAGTAGAGAAGGGGACAATGTCCCGGTTCTCTATTCATTATGATAGGAGTGTTCGGTTCGATGAGAGATGATGTGTACCTATGGATGAAGAGATGAAAAGATGATTATGACGGAGGCTTATTCCACTCCGTACTCTGTACATCCGGGTGGTGACAAGCTTTATAAGGACTTGAAAAAGACTTTTTGGTGGCCTGGGATGAAGAGGGAGATAGCTGAGTTTGTGGCTCGATGNTACATCCGGGTGGTGACAAGCTTTATAAGGACTTGAAAAAGACTTTTTGGTGGCCTGGGATGAAGAGGGAGATAGCTGAGTTTGTGGCTCGATGTCTGACTTGCCAGAGAGTCAAAGGGGAGCAGCGAAGACCGCAAGGCAAGATTCAGTCTCTTAAGGTACCAGAGTGGAAGTGGGAATCTATCTCTAAGGATTTCATCGTGGGATTACCGAGGACGCAACAAGGTAATAACATGATTTCGGTGATCGTGGATCGGTTGACCAAGTCAGCTCACTTTATTCCCATGAATGATACGTGGAGTAAGGTGTAGTTGGCGAATGGTTACAATAAGAATGTAGTGAAACTACATGGGATGCCAAAGGATATTGTGTCAGATCGAGATGCGAGATTTATTTCTCGATTTTGGCAAGAGTTACAGGAATTGATGGGTACTACACTGAAGATGAGTACAATTTTTCAACCTGCGAAAGATGGGCAGACGGAGAGAACAATCAAGACCTTGGAGGACATGTTGAGGGCATGTGTGATGGAGTTCGGTGGTAGTTGGGAAGATAGGTTGGATCTAATTGAGTTTTCCTATAATAACAGCTACCATACGAGTATTGAGATTACTCCTTTTGAGGCTTTGTATGGGGGGAGTTGTAGGAGTCCGATTTGTTGGGATGATAGTGCAGAGGAAGTGGTTTTAGGACCACAGATGGTGCAGGACATGGTTGAGCAAGTAAAGTTAATCCGGCAAAAGATAAAGGCAACTCTAGATCGACAAAAGAGCTATGCGGACTTACATCGTCGGGACATTGAGTTCCAAGTTGGGGATAAGGTTCTTTTGAAGGTGTCACCTATGCGTGGAGTGATGTGATTTGGTAAGAAAGGGAAGATAAGCCAGAAGTTCATTGGCCCTTATGAGGTTTTGGATCATGTTGGCGAGGTTGCTTATCGGTTAGCCTTGCCACCAGCTTTGGACCGAGTACACACTGTTTTCTATGTGTCTCAACTACGAAAGTATGTGAGTGATACTTCTCATGTGCTAGAGGTTTAGAACATTGAGTTGGATGAGTCCTTATCTTATTTGGAGACGCCTAAGGAAGTCTCGGACCGCAAGGTTCGCAAGACTAGGAATGGGGAAACTGTCTTGCTAAAAGTGTTGTGGTCTAATCACACCGTCAAGGAAGCAACTTGGGAGGCAGAAAAGGTCATGAAGGAGCACTATCCGCATATTTTTGATCAGGTATGTTTGGTTACAGGGACGTAACCTTGGTTTTTTAAGGGGGTAGGAGATGATCGCATAAGCTTTGTTGCGTTTTGGTCAGTTTTGAGTCAAGTTTGCGGTATGTGTCGGGTTGTGTTTTGAGTTTTATGTTGGGTTGTAGTTGTATCATTGCATTTTTTTTAGTATGGTGAGTTTTGTTTTTGGTATGGGTTTGAACTTTGGGGACGAAGTTCATTTTTAAGGAGGGAAGACTGTAATACCTCAGGTATTTTAGTCTTTGGCCACTCTATCGAGTAAGTTAAAATCAGATTTTGGAATAGTTCCTGTTCCTTATATACTCGACCGAATTTGGGAAACTCGATTGAGTAGGCGGTACTCGATCAAGTGCATGTGTTTATATGGGTTTTCGTCCGGTTTGATTTTAAAGAAAAAGGGAGGCTTTTTATATAACAACGACAGTTTCTTTCATTTACCTTTATTTTATAAACTTTTCATACAAGCTCAAAGAATGTAAGATCTACTCCTCTCTTTACTATCAAATCAAGGACTTTTGTTCATAGTTTTTGGGGCTTTTCATACCACCGTGTTCGTCGTCTCGTGGGTAAGTCTCCTATGTTGTTTTTATGTTGATTAATTAGTTATTTTTAAACCCTAATTGGGGTAGATTGGGGGTTTTTGAGAGTTTATTTGTGACATAGATGGTAATTGAATGTTTGTTGTATAGTTGGTGATTTCGTAAAAGAGGAATTCCGACTTTCTTGCGCTAGTGTGTGATTCCGTCTCAGGTAGGGTTTCCCTACTCGGTTTTTGTTTAATTGGTTAAGATGATGTTTGATATGAGTATGATTGTGATTATGATTGTATTTCATAGTATTTGCACGTTTATCAGTTTTGTGATTGTTGTTGTTTGTATATGGTTCGCGAGGTGCGCGCTCGGCTGAGTGGAGTCATTTTCAGGAATGTCTTCACGCCCTTGTTTGCCCCTTATGGTTCCCGTCATAAGAGGGATATTCACGTTAATGCTCATTGGGTTATTCGCTCTATGATGTTGAGTGGGGCTTAGGTGGTAAGGCTGTGGTCCCCACTTGCGGAGTGGATTACCCGTTGCGATGGGTAATCTGGCATGGCTACACATTTGATGTGTAGTCAAGTGGTTGAAGAGTTGTGGAGTTTGGAGAAATGTGATGTTGTGTGTTATTTAATTATCTAATTATTCAGTAACTGACCCTGTTTAATTGTTTGTAAACTGTGGTGATCCATTCGGGAATAGTGAACAGTTGATTAAAAGGTATGCTTTGGGATTGCTCGCGGGGTTGGACGGGATGGAGTCATCACTTAGTTTTGATAGCTAGTCTTCCGATGCCATTTTGTTATATTTTTATGATACAGTTTTGATAGTTGTTTTTGGGACAGTTGTAATACTTCAGTTTTGGAGTTCGATTGTGTGACTTAACAGTTATACTTTAAATGTTGTTTCTTTATGGTCTCTTTTGATATACTGTATTTCGGGCAACCGAGATGGTAGCATCTCCACATGCTAGGGTGGTCTTGGTAAGACACCTTGGTGTGTGGGGGTGTTACATGTAAACAACCCAACTAAGGTAAAACTAAACTAATTTGTAGAGTAATTAGAGCTTAATTAAGGAAAGATTAAAGTTTGATTCAGGAATGCTTAACATAAACAAGGAAATAATTTTAGATCTAGGGTATTGTGTCTAATACAAATTATGACGATCTATATATAGTATTCTTAAAAATAGGTCAAACAAATAAGGGAGGACAAAAATGCGTAGGGGGAGTCTGGGTCGGTCAACTGGCCGCCGGTCTGGGACCGGCTGAGGACCATCTGGAAGTTTGTATTCAAAGTTGCAATTTCCCTTGACAATAGTGGTTCTGGGCCGGTTGACCGACCGCCGATCTTGGACCGGCTCAGAACCATATGTATCTTCACTTCAAAATTTCTTCTTATCAACTCATAAGGGACTCTCAGCCGGTGGACCGGCTGCCAGCCGACCGGCTTGGAGTCCTCCTCTGCATTCTTCACTCCTTCTTCCAATTGCTATCTTCACTTGTTACTTTGCTTGCTTCCTTAGTCCTCATTTGGCTCAAATTCTGCAAGATGAGACAACAAATCATAGCAAGGGCCTAAAGACGAATACAAGCCAAAGATGCTCTAAATAGAGACGAAAAAGGGTAAGGAAGAAGGGGAAAGCGCTACCAAATAAGCACGTATCAGCCACCCCGAAAATAGGTGACAGTTTACGCACAATCCAAACACGTCAGTTTCGATAATAAGACACAACACACAATATATATAAATATGCAACATGTGAATGATATGAATGAGACACGATTTCATCAACATCACACCGGTACCGGGACACACCCAAACATACCCACAACCCGGTGATGGCACCACAACACCGCCCACCAAAACAGCCGGACCGCATTCCGTAAAAGATACTCGGGACACACATATGGTACCGGGCCTGGGAGCTAACCTTATCCCCTGCCAGACAACGTGCCTCAACCACACGTGTCCCTTTATGACTCAAGCCATTAATGTGTACATCCCTCTTGGAGTGGGAAGCTCTAAGAGGCTACCCGAGCATAAGACGATCTCCTAACAGCTTTACGTCTCCAATATCAACAAGTATCACCACCACAACTCCACCAACAACCTCCAACAAGATCAATATACACATGTATGCGAACATGAACACAATATCGAATATGACTTCTCATGCAACATGCTACCAACATACTATGAATGTAACCATGTGTCGAAGAATCCCGACTCTCAAGTCATCGCAACCAATATCATATTATAATGCATTTCCGCCACATACATGAAGCTCATTATCATCCTCAATTACCATGGTGAATGCAAGGCTACTCTTATCATGGATTCTAAGTGACAAATACAAGCAAACACATATTTACATTATCAAAACTGAGTAGGATTAACCTACCTCTTAGCATTCTCCATAAGCTACTCAAATGCGACATAATCCCGTCTCATGAAACTGTCTCGTCCTATACAAGTCACATAATACTATCACAATACATCTTACACTATTATAAAATACAATACCCATTATTATTACCCATTAATTACCCATATTACACATACTAACTACTAATTAATTACCCATAACCAAAACACCCATTAGTTAGGGTTCATAAGAAAGGAAAGAAAGGCAAATCTCAACTTACTAGGTGAAAGGAAAGATGAATAAGGTAGGCAATTCTCTAATCCAAGCTTGAATCTCATTAGGAAGGTATTTGTGAGGGTTTTAGAGAGAAGGGAGAAGATTTGGAGAGATAAGGAAGAAGGATGAAATGAATTAGGATAAGGTCCTGAGATTAGGTTTTATCGGATATTGTACATCTGCACTCGATGGAGTGCTAAAGTCCACTCGGCCGAGTTCCCTCCACTCGGTCGAGTACCACCGTACTCGGCTGAGTACCACTCATGTACTCGACAGAGTGTCAGCCAATGGTCCACTGAGGTTCTACTTGGTCCACTACAGCTTTACTAGGTCTAGTCTAGGTCCTACTTGGTCTAGTGTACGGCTATACTTTACTCCCGAAAAGTCTCTTACCAAATCCGATGATCCTTTCACGCATCCCGAGATTCCCGTATGGGTCCCACAAAACCGGGTATTACAAAGATGGACTCTGCCACCTAGATGCGATGGATCCAAGGTTACTCTAAACAATAAAACAATTTCCATCTGAACCAAGAAGAAAGAAACCTAAACTAAGATGGTCGATGAGTAGTTTTGGCCTTGTTAGATCGTGTAAGAAAAGTATAAATTCGTGACATGTTGGTAAAAAAAATGAAGGATTGTGACAAACCAACAAAAAGAAAAAGTGTCACCATTTTTAAGAAATTATTCCATAATTAGAAAGCTGGTGGAAGAAACTTAGAAATAGTTTTCTAAAGCTAAATTTCGACGGATCGAAAATAAATGGTAATAAAGCTGCTTTAGGATATTATATAAGATCAAGAGATCATAATGGTAAATTCGTTTTGTTAGTAGCAAAAAATTGCATATCTAATAGTATTTCTATTGCGGAAGATCTCGTTTTAAAAGAAATCATTTTAGCAGCCAAACACTTAGGAATATCAAAGTTAATTGTGGAAGATGATAACTTATGTGTTATTAACTCAATTCATATTACTTGGAAAATTCCTTGGAAAATTTATAGTATTATTAAGGATGTGAAATTAGATCTTCGTTTCTTCGATGAAGTGATAATTAAACATTACTTTCGTAAAGCCAACAAGGTCACGAATTTATGGCTTCTATTGGACGTTCATGTCCAACCTTTTCGAGGTGGCTTCAACTTACCTCACTCATTCGAAAGGATGAGATAGGTTGATCTTACCCCAGAGGATCAATTTAATTTTCTTACCTTATAAAAAAAAAGTGACCCAACTCAAAAATTCTAATAGAAAACTCGGCAGCATGCCTATTCAAATATAATACACCGATGAAAATGAATATATGATGCACATTGATAAAATGGTGATAACATTCACTGTGTTGTTTTATTTTATTTTTCATTTGATATATTTGCAAGGGTACAAAAGGAGTTCATATATACACTCAAATACTTCTAAAGTAAAAGGAAACTAAATCAAAATATATATTTTATAAAAGCAAAAATATAAATATAATATAATTCCAATATGCCTCCCTCAAGTTGTTGCATGAATATCGGAAATGCCCAACTTGCGAAATGAAAATTAAAACTGCTTGCGTCCCAATGCCTTCGTAAATATATCAACAAGTTGCAAATGAGAAGGAAGGAAACGTGCCACCAACTCACCTGATAAAAGACGCCCACGAACAAAATGGCAATCAATTTCAATGTGTTTTGTTCGCTCATGATATACCAGATTTGAAGTAATGTATAGAGCAGCACGATTGTCACAGAACAAACCTGTGGGAGAATACTGAGGCACATCTAAGTCCTTTAATTAATAAAGCTCGTAACCAAAATATTTCACAAGTTTTCATGGCCATAACTCTATATTCCTCTTCCTCAGAGGATTTAGAATCTGGCCATGAGACCACCTGGTTGTAGATCAATGAGTTATTGAACAACTTGCCTAATTAGAACTGCAATAAGCTCGCAAGACCATTGTCAAAGAATATATATATATATATATATATATACACGTCAAAAGAACAAAGTGTGCGGATTAGTAAAAACAACTAAAGAACGTCAAAAGAGTTGCTCATACTAGAATTCTGTAATACATCAGATTTCTGGTCCCAGGTTACTCAGCCGAGTACGGGGTACTAGACAGAGTAGGTGGTGTGGTGGTTTTTGTTAGTCTTCTGTTTTATGAGCACTTGATCGAGTATGGGGGCACTCGATCGAGTGTGACGTACTCGGTCGAGTGTCGTGTACTCGACCGAGTGCCTGGTTCAGTTACGTTATTTTCCGCGGTTTTGATTAAGATAATTAGAGGAACATAAAAGGGCGTGTTAAGCATTTATAAATCGGTTCCTAATCACTTTCTAAAAAGTCAAACTATGTACACAACTTCTCTAATTATCCTAATCATTTCCAAGGCTAGGGTTTATCGATCGTGAGTCTTTGCATCTCGTTTTTCATGTTGATTTTGTCGGTAAGTCTCTAGCATTTTTCTTAGTTGGTTTATGGTTGTTATTAGGGGTTTTGACAAACCCTAATTTGTGTGTTTTGGGGGTTTAGAGTATTGGTCATCGTATGTGCTGTTTATTGTTGATTATCGTATTGTAGATGACGATGCGTTACTCGTTGTGCAGTTTTATGATTGGTTGCGGTATAAAGGATTGCGAAAAGGTAAGGTTTCCTTACTCAGTTGGTTGTATAATTGATTATAAGATGTGATTGAGATTGATGGATTTGCATTGTTATCATTGTGATTGTGATTATACTGTTGATTGGTTACTGTTGTGGGACCATGTTCGGGAGATGGTTCTAATCCCATGTTCGCCTCTTATGGCTCTCGTCATAAAGGGGATGTTCACATTAATGAGTTAGGTTCGCTCGTTGTGATAAGCGGGACTTAGGTGGTACGGCTGTAGTCCTCACTGGCGGCAAGGGTTACCTGTTGCGATGGGTAACCTGGCAGGGCTACTCACCTCGGTGTGTAGTCGGTTACTGGTTACTTTTAGAGTTTGGAGGATGGTTACTACAGTTGGATTGGATTGTGTATTGATTTGTGTATCTGTGATTTCTTATATTGGTTATGCAGTTGACTATGTACCCAAAGGTACCTTATCAAGGACTACCTCAAGATATGGAAGTGCTACCATCTCGGTTACCCGAGGTAGTGTTCATCATATAAACCATAATGAAACATAATTAACGATTAACTTATTAAAAATGGTTACAAACTCCGAAATACAAATACAAAACCAAAATCCCAAATTGTGGTAAGAATATAAAAGTATGACATGCGGAAGCTACACTACAAAACGGCTGGTGATGGCTCAGCCCCGCCAATCCCCGCAGCAACATCAATATTGATAACCATCATCACCTGCTAAACCAACTGCTCACCATCTGTAATACATCAGATTTGTGACCTTAGGCTACTTGGCCGAGTAGGGGGTACTCGACCGATTAGCTGTTATGAGTAGTCTGTTAGTGTTCTGTTCGTTGTGAACTTGGGCTAGTGTGTTAGCACTCGGCCGAGTGAGGCTTACTCGATCAAGTGTGTTGCACTCGGTCGAGTGTGTCTTACTCGGTCGAGTGGCTTGTACTCGACCGAGTACCCGGTCTGACGGATTAATTCCGCGGTTTTGAATAAAATGATTGGAGAAGTATATATAACGTTGAATCAGTTTCTAATTTTTTTCTAAAACATTTTCACAAAAACCTAAACCATGTTCTACTTCTTTATTCATCTTAATCATTCCGCAAGCCAGGGGTGATAGTTTGTGAGTTCTAGCTTTCCGTTTTTGTGTTGATCTCGTTAGTAACTATTCTTTACATGTTTTGATTGTTATTATAGATTGAGAAAACCCTAAATTTGGGTTGACTTGGGGATTTGGTAATTGGGCGTATTAAATTGATTATTGAGGGTGTAGTTAGTAATTGTATGTGATTATTTTATGTAGGTGACGGTCTCATGAAGAATTGTTATTGATTACTTATGCGTGCTTCGATTGCAAAAAGGTAGGGTTTCCCTACTCAGTTGGTTGTGGAATAGTATATGTATTGATGTGACGATCTTTGTTGCTGTTTTCTGATATTCATGATATGATTGCTATATGGATGTGATTGTTTGATTTTGGGGATTGTATTGTGAGCCATTGCGAGAGATGGTTCATCCCCATTGTTCGCCTCTTGCGTTCTCTCGGCGCAAGAGGGATGTGCACATTAATTGACTGGGTTCGCTCATGCGTGAGCGGGGATTTTTGTGTTAAGGCTGCAATCCCCACTGGCGGCATGGATTGCCTATTGCGATGGGTAATATGGCAGGGCTACACACCTCAGTGTGTAGTCAGTTACTGGTTACTATGGAGTTTGAAGGTGGTGGTTCTGGTTACACTGGATGTTTGTTTATATGTTATGCTATGTATATTATTGTATAGTTGACTGACCCCGTTTCTGTTTTCAAAATTGCGGTGATCCATTCGGGGATGGTGAGCAGTTGGTTTAGCAGGTGATGGTGATTATCATTGTTGATGTTGCTGCGGGGATTGGTAGGGCGGAGTCATCACCAGTTATTTAGTAGTCTAGCTTCCGCATAACTTTATCTTATGTTGTTATCACAATTTTGGAATTCGAATTGTATTTGTAATTTTGGGAGGTTGTTGATGAGATACATTTACATACATTAATATGCCTCCCCTTAATCACTTTTTGTATAGATTTCATGCTAGAATATGTCTTTTATATGCCATTTATATTAGAATGTTGTTACTGCCGCTATTTGGTGTTTAATGCAGGAATGATGCATTTGTGGAGCAAAGGAATGAAATGAAGCACCGCGGAATGACATAAAGGAAGAAACGAAGCATGGCACGAAAATCTAGAGGAAGAGAAGAGAGATTGACATGAAGAAGTGACAAGAAGAGTGAATACTCGATCGAGTTTACGAGTACTCGATCGAGTATCTGAAGACAATTAAGAAGAATTTAAATGTCGACAGTTGGAGCTGCTGAGAAGTACATACTCGATCGAGTATCTGCCTAGAATCCAACTTCTATGAGGATTTTCCTTAATTGATTTATCTTATACTATAAATACAAAAACTCGGTTGTGACGTAGAAAAAAGCTTCATTACGTTAGGTTAGACTTTATTTTACGTATTATTCACATAAAACTCTTAGATTAGTTTAGCTACTTTGTTTTATTGCTCAGATCTACAATCATTAATTAAGCCTTTCTTTACGGTATTCGTTAATCTTTCTTTAATCCTTTTTGTTTATTTCAGTATGTCTTTTATTATATCTTTAATCCATCTTATTGTTGTTATTATTATTAGTATGAGTAGCCAAATTATTAATTTGAGGTGAAAAGGGACCTAAGTTGTTAGATAGGGGTTTAATTAATGAATTGATAGTTAAACTACTTTTCTGTTGTTGTTCAGTTATTGTCTTAAATCTAGTTGATTAATTAATGGCCATGATTAATTGATTAGTCTTGCAAACTAGGATTTTCACCGACCGGGTTAAGACTAGTATAGGCTACGTTAACTGAATAAGATTGATTTAATGATAGCGACCGCATGTTAAATTGAATCTAAAGGACATATTAGAATCGACCGATCATATGGACTTAAAAAATAAGATTTGCCCTATTAATTAGTTAAATCACACCCCCGTATAACTGAACTAGTGAACTTGATCCCTAGACTCTTTTATATTAGTGATTTCGTCTTTTTTTTATTGCAATTAGTTTAGTTAATCAAATAAACATTCTTCAAGAAACTGTTATCTTTAAGACAAATTACGACATTAGCAAATAGATTATTACCGCCTCCTTGAGGATTCGACCCTGTCTTGCCACTAGCTTCTAGTTAGTTTGAGATAGGTTTACTTTGATATAGGTGACACGACTAAACCCTTATCAGTTGTAACCTTTTTAATAAAGTTAAATTTTAAGTCTGTTTCATTATGGTTTATGTGATGTACACTGCCTCGGGTAACCGAGTTGGTAGCACTTCTATATCTTGAGGTAGTCCTTGATAAGGTGCCTTGGGGGTATTGGGGGTGTTACACCATCCCCGAATGGATCACCACAATTTTGAAAACATAAACGAGGTCAGTCAACTATACAACAATATGATATGATAGAAAAACATAGACAACCATATTAACTGTAACCAATCTCTATACTCCATAGTAACCAGTAACTGACTATAACCCGGGTGATGTAGCCCTGCCAGATTACCCATCGCAACAGGTAATCCTCTCCGACAGTGGGGACCGCAGCCGTACCACCTAAGCCTCGTGACAGGCTAAATCGCACACCTATCAAAGATAAACCAACTGGCCTAAACTAATGTAGTAAAGGAAGTCGGGATCATATCCACATGGAGACAAATATGTTCTTAAAGTCAACTAAAGTTCGTATGAGTAACTTATCTTGGGGGTTTGATTGTTGTTTAGCTAATTTAAAGATAAAGAAATAAAAGCAAGCAATCAATAAACGGGTTTAAAAACAATATAAGAGAAGTAACTAGGATTATCGGTTCACCACGGTCAATAACATTCAAAAGCATAGGTCAAAGATCGGTATAAAATACGGTCAGAAGGGTATTGAAAAGATTCTTTTGGTCTATTGTTTCCCTAGAAATCTAATATATCTTTCACTCTAATTAGGTATTTCTATTGTTCATATCTAGTTCTCACCCAACGCCAATCTCTAGATCTAGGTCAAGGCTTAACAGAACAATTAACTAATCACATGCATTTAATCAATTAATTACGATAGAAAGATGCGATTAACAATTCTAACACAATAAAAATCCCAAATCTAAAAACCCAACAACATTATGTCAAATAACCGTGGCTCCCCTAAATCCTAGCATAAAGGAAATTAGCTACGTATATTGAATTTAATTAAATAACCGATAAACATAATGATTAAATTAAACATGGTTAACGAATAAATTAACAAGTAAGCATATACTACAATGCACAAAATAATAGGAAAAGATGATGAAAATAAAAGAGAGAAATTAAAAGAGAAACAAAGATTGATTAATTAATTACCGGATGTATGGAAGAAAGTTCAAGTGTTTAGATCTAAAAGTTAAGAACAAAGTAACGTGATGAAGTTTTTAGCAAGATGAAAGATAACCTAAAATTGACTTATCGTCTCTCTTAAATAATACTTCAAGCTAATGGGCCGAACTGGGTAATTACAATTCGCCTAATTTAAAAAAACAAGTCGATCGACCAACAGTGTCAGTCGATCGACTAACTAAACTAATAAACCAGTCGATCGACTAATAGTCCTAGTCGATCGACTAAACCAACAGAGCAGCAGCGGTCGATCGACCACTTAGGGTAGTCGATCGAAATTTCTTCATCAAAACAACACTTCGACTCATAAAAAATGCTATCCGGTGACTTCACGCGTCTCGAGGCAGTAGTTTCCGAGCTCCAACTCTTCTAGTTCCCAAAATGCAGCTCCGGGGACAGGTTTAGGCTCGATTATCCACACATTTGGGTCAAAATCTGCATTAAACACAAAATAATCCAAAGTAATCTATTCGTAGGGAAATAGTAGCTAGTCGCTACTAAAAATACACTGAAATGCTTGCCAAAACAACGTAAAAAGTGTATGTAAAATGCACGCATCAAACCTTCCCAAACCAAACCCTTGCTTGTCCCGAAGCAAGCTATAGACACAAGACAAAAGGAAACTAATTGAACGGATTTCATTCTCAGAGCTAGCTACAAATCACCATGCCTAAACCATTTAATGCAACAACTCAACACTATAGTAATGGGTCAAATCCAAACGAGTTAGATCAGTGTTATAAGGTTGCTGAACCGCCGACCTTGCAAGACTTGTATTTATCGGACTCTCACGGGTCGCTCATCACACAATTTAAAGAACATGGTAAGCATTTTGTAATATAGGAAGAAATAAAGACGCTCACCTAATTGCGACCTATAAGAACATGCATGCAATCTAACATGAAACGACCTCTATTGACCGTACATACGCATTCCAACCAATCAAGACTAAGACACATGCCCAGGACTTACATATAATGTGAGGTAAATTAATTGGGTAAAAAGGGGCAAAACAGATTTGGATATGTGGAGGTAAAGCCAAGCTAGTACAACCGTAACCAAATAATAAACCATTCCGCTCAACAACCAAATTTTAGTAAATAAACCAATGCCAATGCGGCATACAACTTACTCACACTATCAAAATACGACTCCCCATAAAATATAAAGACATACATGGGAATAAAATACAACATCTTTTCCTTTCATTTCACATGATGTTTCCGTTCTTTTTGTTTTCAATTCTTTTTTTTTCATCTCTTTTTTTTTCGTTCATTCTCATATATTTTTTTCTTTTTCAATTCTTTTCTCTTCATATATTTTTTTTCTCCTTCTCATTTCACCCTTTTTCTTAAATTCAGACAAATTACCAAAATTATAATAACAACATACCCGTAATTAACAACCAAACTAGCTTGACAAGGGTAAGCTAATTTTAGGATTGTAGTTAATAAATGGGTCAAAATAGGTCAATTTGGCATGTGATGTTCGTGGGTAGAAATAAAAGGACAAATTTGCCTCTCCACATGTGTCACCACCACAAACCGAATGAATACAGGCACTAAGAGATGGATGTCATGCTTATGCAAATTGATGTTACATGTCTTATAAGGAGTACTACTTACATCCTAGATGAAACTGATCATGAATGTCATCAGTTTATGGAAGCTCTATACCTTAGAATGTTTTAGTAGGTTGTCAATATTAAGTCAAGTCTATTTGTTCAGCAAACAAAAACTCGTAGATTATGCATTGATTATACTAGTATAAGTGTTAAAAAGGCAAGGCTTAGGCTTAGAGGCAAATGTAGTGCAATGTCATCATTGAAATCCAACCGTTCTGACTCGACCTAAATGCAAAAATAAACATACAAATTGTTTTTTTTTTTTTTTTTTTTTTTTTTTTGTGAAAATTAAAAGACAATGCAAGTATAAATGCAATAAACATGCAAACATTAAAATGCAAGAAGTATGCAAATGGATGTAAACAGACAGATGAATACCCTTCCCTAACCAAATCACACAATGCCCTCATTGTGTTCAGCAAACAACCGCAGCAGTGTAATACGGGGGAAAGGGGGTAAGCTAACAAAATGAGACAACAAGAAAAGAGTTAGGGAGCTCACCAAAGCACAACAATAACCTCCTCAAACCAGCCAACAACAAGGAGAGGTTGTGGCCAACAACCACTAGACTTCATCTGGAACGAACTTAGGATCGTCATCCTCTCTAAGGGCCCGAGGACCACTGGCCAAGTCAGCCCGATACCGCTCCTCTACCTCGGCAGTGTCCCCCTCCTCCTCAGTAGCAGAGTACCCACCCTCTGACCACCGGAAGTAAGAGGGGTGGGGCCAACCCTGTGGTGGCAGACGTCTAGAGCGGGCGTAGTAGTCATACATAGGGAACCCGACCAAAGCCTGGTTCAGCTCCATCCTAGCGGTACGCCTGCACATATCAACAAGTAAAGCATCACGGACCCCCTTGTCAATGACCGTAGGGGCCTCAAAAGGAGGAGGTAAAACAAAGTGAGCCGGATAAACCGGATGTGAGGTCTCAGTGGGAGAAGGGGCGTGTGATGTAGAACAAGGGGCCCCTGAAGACTGTCCCGCCTCCCAAGTAGAGTAGGAGGCCTGCCTCTGTTCCGTCCCAGAAATAGAAGCCCTCGTCTTATAATACGGAAGAAGATATGAGGGTGTAGGTGGACTAGGTCCCCCGCGCGCAGCGCGAGGAAGAGACACTAAAACTGGCAGGGTGGTACAAGGTAAAGTCACAGAAGGAAACGTGGAGATCTTCCACGTAAGGTCGAAGAGGAGCCAATGGACGGATTCCATGTATGGGATATCCATAAAACTATAGTTGTTAGGGCCGTAGGCAAGCTCATGTCCTAAAGGGACCATACCCCGGGGAAAATCGAGAATGAGCTGACGAGCAATTCGGGTCACTAACCCGCCAGCCACGAAGGTAGTCAAGTCTTCCCTCCCAAGGTTTTAAAAGTGTTGAGAAGTCAGATAGGCTATCTTCAGAACAAACGGGGTACCACTGTCTATGTTCAAGTACCCTGCCAAAATGGATACCTCATTGTTATTAACATTATTTGACTCCTTTCGGCCAAAGATGGTGTTGCCGACAAGGCGAAGCCAATATTGAATGGGAGGGAGGTGGACAAACGCCATGTGTTTCTTTCTGTCTGTACAGTCGGAAATTGCGGGCCATATAAAATGAACTAACTTCCTAGGGGGTGTAGGGCTACCGTCACTGGTCAATCCTAAATGGGCACCAAAGGTAGCTAAAATCCAAACAAAACCCTGGTTGAATAGACAGAAACAGATACAAGGAGCCCCAGGATCTGTGTCATAAGCAGCGACATCAAAAACGAAAGCACTTTAAAAAACTCCAAAGTCGGGATTAGGTATGTATACTCATGCATTCCCACCAGACTTGCCATTCCCGTACCGTTTAGAATTTCTATGACGGGGTCAAGGAAGCGTAATGTCTCAAGACTAGGACGATGAAAAAACCGAGTAGATACAATTGTAGAACTTAACAAAATCTCAAAAGGTTCCCGGTGAGCAGGGACAAAGAATTGTAGCTCCGGATAGTCAAGTAAACTATTCGTTGTGTCTCGTGGGACGATAGCTAAACTCGGAATTTCGGGAACCGTGCCACTGCTGCTCGAAGTCTGACTTGGTTTTGTCACGTCACACTGACCTGAAACCAGTCTCCGCTTATTTACTTCCACTTTAAAATCTGAAACAAAAGGACACAAGTTAATCAATCAATAGAACAAAATCCCCAAATCAATTAAGAACCCTAATTTCGAAATAAATTGGGGGGAAAAAATTGCGAAAACAGTTAACGAAGGGGATGAAATTTTACTTGTGAATTAACCAAATGGAATTCGTAATTAAAAACCATAAAAATTACCAAATCTATCTTAAGAGCAAACCCTAATTTCGAAATTGCAACAAATACTCATGATTTTTTTCGAAATTGCCAATTAGACAAGGTAAATTTGGAATTTAATTGAAATAAAGAACAATTTGTTTGATTAATTGTGGGGAAGAAAGTTGAAAACAGGGAGAAATGAGGGAGAAAAAATGTCGATGGAATGATAGAAAATGAAAGGAATAAAAAATAAAGAAGTGAAACTTCCCTGTTTAAAATTCATCAGATCCCCTCTTTCCATTCGATCGACCTACAGTGTCAATCGATCGACTGGTTTCATAGATGAATAGTAATCCGCCAGGCGATTTGGTCGATCGACCAACAGTGGCAGTCGATCGACCGAATTAAATTCTCCCTGTTTGGAACTTGTCGATCGACTAATATTTCTAGTCGATCGACTGGTTCTTCTCCAGGACGTAATTCTTTTACTTTTATGCGTGATCCTTTTTACCGTCCTGACTCCACAACCTCTGCAATATACCTGAAAATACGCAGAATATTCCCACATAAAAATACAAGCTCCTCATCTGAAATGTCTTAAAGCAAACCCAACTAAAAACAAGTCTAAATTAAAGCAAAAATACACATAAAATGTTTGTCCTAAAGTACAAAATGTTTATAACTCGGGTTGCCTCCCAGTCAGCGCTGGTTTTTGAGGTCCCGCTCGACCCTGTTTACCTCAGTCCTCCTTCTCGGTAATAGGGTCGAATTATAACACTTCAACCTGTCCAATGAAATCCTCGGTCCCATAGTAGTGCTTTACTTGATGACCATTTACCTAAAATCTCTCTCCCGCGAAGTTCTCTAACTCAACTGACCCAAACTTGGAAACGTCTGTCACTGCGTAGGGGCCACTCCACCTCGACTACAGCTTGCTAGGAAATAGAAGGAGCCGGGCGTTAAACAGCAACACCTTTTCTCCCACTTGGAACTCGCGTGGTATGATCCTCTTATCATGCCATCTCCTGGCATTCTCTTTGTAAATACGAGCATTGTATAAGCATTCATCCTGAATTCTTCCATCTCATCTAACTGCAAAAGATGTTTCTCGCCACACATTTTAGTATCCAAATTAAGCTCACGAATGACCCACCAAACTTTGTGTTCTAACTCAACAGGTAAATGACAAGACTTACCATAGACTAAATGATATGAGGATGCACCAATTGGTGTTTTAAATGAAGTCTTATATACCCACATGGTGTCCTCTAATCTCATACTCCAGTCCTTCCGTGATTTAGACACAACTTTTGCTAAAATTTCTTTAAGTTCCCGATTAGAAACTTCTACCTGACCACTAGTTTGGGGATGATACCCCAAACCTCTACGATGTTTGACACCATATTTAGACAGGAGAGTAGTGACTTGTTTTTCCTTAAAATGCATTCTCCTATCACTAATGATGAATCGAGGGACACCAAAACGAGGGAAAATGACCTTTTTAAACAATTTAATCACGGTCTTAGCGTCACAATGAACCGAGACAACGGCCTCAACCCATTTGGACACATAGTCTACAACCACTGAGATATACCTGTTACCTTTACTAGATGGGAAAGGTCCTTGATAGTCAATGCCCCAGACATAAAAAATCTCGACCTCCAAAATAGCAACTTGAGTCATCTCATGCCTTCTTTAAATATTTCCCGTTTGCTGGCAAGCATCACAACCTATCACAAAGAGCTTAGCATCAGAAAACATGCATGGCCAGTAAAAACCTGACTGAAGTACCTTAGCCACGGTCCTAGATGGACCGTGGTGACCACCATATGGAGAAGAATGACATGCTTCTAGGATAACCTTGGTCTCCCACTGCAGTATGCACCGTCTATAGAGACCGTTTGCGCATTCCTTAAACAAATAAAGGGTCATCCCAGAAGTATTGCCTCACGTCATGAAGAAACTTTTTCTTCTGTTGATACGACAAATCTGGAGGAAGCAGATCACCTACAATGAAATTGGCAAAATTGGCATACCAAGGATTTTCAGCAGTAGTAATAAGAATCAAGACATCGTCAGGAAAATTATGATTAATAGGAAGAATATCTCTCTCATTCTGCGGTGAAAAATGAGTCAAATGATCGGCAACAAGATTCTCAGCTCCTTTCTTGTCTTTAATCTGCAAATCAAACTACTGGAGTATCCACCGTAATAGTCTTGGCTTTGACACCTTCTTTGTAAGGAGGTACTTTAATGCTTCATGGTTAGAAAAAACAATAACTTTCAAACCTAGTAAATAGGATCGAATTTCTCCGAGGCATAGACCACTGATAAGTATATTTTATATATGATTTTACCCCATATTTTAGCTCGGTTTTACTTGATATTTGCACTTTTATTAGTGTTTATTTGAGCTAATCTTGTGCTCTAGTTGCTTTGTATGCTTTTAACTTGTTTTGTAGGAAATATAGCTTTTATTAGCTAATTCCCGACAAAAAGAGCAATTATCGAGAACATAAGGCTAAGTGGAAGTTTGGATCATGCATGGCCATGCAAGTTTAAGACATGGAAGAAATGATCACAACATGAAGAAATGGCCCAAGTAATTATCCAAGGCAAAATGTAAACAATTGAGTAAATGAA
>VHZZ01019703.1:7147-18629 GCA_009801015.1 Silene noctiflora | reverse complement strand
GGCGGTGGACGCCATTCATACACTCCCTTGGTTGCTCGGCCCTGGAGAAGGGTTTGATGGGTTTGGCGGTCCTTTACAAAGAAAAAATCAGCGGTGAAGAGAACGTAAGCATTGTTGTCAKAACATAATTTGGAAATAGAAATAATATTGCGGGAAATTTTTGGGACATGAAGAACTTGCTTAAACTGAAGGTTTTGAAGTATAAACGAACCTATATTTGCGATTTGGAGGGCAGAACCATCACCGATTATGAGATCATCAAGGCCATCATAAGGTGAGTGAAATGCTAGAGTGTCCAGATCGTGCGTTAAATGGTGCGAGGCGCCACTATCGAACAGAAAGTCGGGGTTTGGATCAGTGGTAGCATGGGACTGGCTGGGTGGATAGGACGGGTTGCCATAGTTGGCAGCATGAGCTTGTGGTGGAGCCTGCGGTGGAGCAGTGTGTTGATGATAGTTGGGTTCAGGGAACACGATATTTGGAAAGAGTTTCCTGAAGAGAGGACAATTAGCAATGACGTGACCCACTTCTCGACACCACTGGCATCGACCTTTGAAGGGGCGAGGAACGGACTGGTTGTGTTGTTGATATTGAGAGGAAGGTTGGTGATAGTTGCTTGTCGATTGGTGATAGTTGTGGGCCGATTGGTGGTAGTATGGTGTGGTTTGTTGACGAGAGGATCCACGTTGGTGATGGGTGTTGCGGTGAGCAGGGTTGGCAGATGGTGAGAAGTGGTGTTGGGTGGTGGGGTTGTCGTGTTTTATGAGGAGTTCATGTTGCAACAATTTTTCATGAAGTGCCTCGAAGGTGATAGGTGTATCCCGAGCGCGAACAGTGGTAATGACTGGTTTGAAGGTCTCATAATCAAGGCCTTTTAGGACCTTGGCAATGATGTCYTCKGGGTCAAGRATYTTTCCYATAAGGGCTAGTTGRTCKACACAAACTTTGATGGAGTTCATGTAGTCTGAGAYGGTTTGTTCCGTGGTTTTGGTKATGGARTCGAAGCGTTCCTTGAGTTGCATGATATGAGCCCGAGAGGGGTTGGCGTAGGTTGAAGCAAGGATGTCCCATGCTTCTCTTGCGGTTTTCGCTCTTACAATGARGGGTTGTAAGGCAGTAGATAGGGTACCCATGAGGGCACCGAGGATTAGTCCATCCTGTTTGAGCCATGTCAAAAAGGACGGATTTGGTTGTTGCACGTTATTAGCATCAGTGATGGTTTCGTTTGGTGGTTGCTCGGTGCCGGTTACAAAGCCAAGAAGGCTGAAACCGAACAATATATTGGTTAGTTGGAACCGCCACGCGGTGTAGTTAAGAGGGTTAAGCTTAACACAATGGTTGAGGTTAAGCGATGTTAATGGTTTGGTTGTTTCATGAGGATTTGGTACAATGAGGTCGTTGTTGGTGGGATTACCTGCCATGGCAATGGACTGAAGGAAGAAGGAAGACGAAGTGGTGCGGCGTTTGAATGAAAGGGGTTTTGGTCGAAGAGTAGGGTTGGATCGATTTGGGACTTTTGATACCATATAAGATTTGAGGATTTATGGGAATTAGAATTATATTAACAAGACTGATGGTACAAGGTATATATAGTTTACAAGACGTGCAGAATAAGGTAAGAACTATAATTACAAAAGATTTATTATGCTATATTTACAATATATGAATATTTACGAGAATATTTCCTATTCAGAGTAAATATGGTCAATATGAAGCATTATAATGTCTCGGATTTATGTTACTGCAATACCTTTTATTATAGATATGTTCCTGTAATTTTTTATTTAATATTACTTCCGTTTCGGTCATTCGTTAGTCTTTGGTTTTAGTACAAAAACCAACGAAAGAGGAAAAAACTAATTATAAGATGAGAAGTGGACCAAATTGAGTATGAGTATCAATTGACCATCAAAGACATTCCTAAAATAGAAAGACAAACGATTGCTAAGACATCTTAAAATGGAATAGGCAAACAAATGACTGTGACGAATGAAGTATTTTTTATTAATTTATTATATTTTGATCAACAGTTATGGACTCCTTTTGACACAAAACGAAAACAAAAATAGGTGACACAAACACATAATCCCACTTGCACATTGAAAACAATTCACAAAAAACTATCAGAAAATAGATAACTATTGAATAGTACACCTCAAAATAATAATATATAGCTTCTCAACGGGACATAGGGAGTAATATCCTAAAGAGCATATTTTAAACTTTTTAATGTTTAATAGTCTTCTGTGGCTCACAAAATTAAAGCGGGATGGTTGAAATGGAAAAGTGGTACAAAATTTTTATACGATAAAGATATGCCGTGAAACAATTAGGCCCGCTCTACTTTACGATAAAGATAAAGATATGCCGATTAAAGAGAAAATTCTAAAGCACAACAATTAGGCCCGCTCTACTTTACAGCTCGGAGTGTTAGGCCGTGAAACATTGTCACATTCAAAGGATGACTATGGCAGATAGCGTATGTTGAGGTGGATGTGTGACCATACATGGAAAAATCGATTAGGAAATGAGGTGATTAGGGAAAAGGTGAAATTGGCGCTAATAGAGGACAAGATGATGGAAAATCGACTAAGATGGTTTCACCATGTGAGAAGGGGACTATAATACCCGGATATTTTGGGATCCGTACAAGAAGCCTTGGGATGCGTGAGAGCCGTGCGAGAGTAAGATTTGATCTCATATTAGACCAAGTGGAGCTTAGACTAGACCTAGTGAAAATTGAAAATGGACCGAGTAAGCTAGTGGGGGATCGAGTAGGGTTGACTCGGCCGAGTAGGTGGTCTACTCGACCAAGTAGAGTTGACTCGACCGAGTGATCGGTACACTCGACCGAGTAGGTGGCACTCAGCCGAGTGAACCGCTCACTCGACCGAGTGACACCGTCAGTGCGCAATAAATCGTGTTTCACTGTTTCATCCCCTAACCCTAATTCATTTCTCATTCTTCCCCTTTCTCTCTAAACTCTCTCTCTTCTCTCTAAAATCATCCCAAACATATTACTATGGAGTCTAAGCTTGGATTGAAGATTAACACACCTCACTCAACATCCTTTCACTTTGTAAGTAGATCTAAACACCTCCCTTAACCCTAACTTTTGGGGTTTTTTATATATTTCGGTAATTAATGATTTTAATTAGATTAATGGGTAATTAGTGAGTATTAATAAAGGGTTTTGCTTAGTATGGTAGTATAGGATGTATTGTGATAGTTATTATGTGATTATTGTAGGATAAGACGGTTTTATGACACAGAATCGATTGGATTGGTGTAGCTTGTTGAAGAATGCTAAAAGGTAGGTTAATCCTACTCAGTTTCGATATTATAGATAGGTTTTGTGTGCATTTATCATTTAATTTCATAAAATGGGTAGTCTTGCATTCACATGGTAATTGTGGATTATGTGGAGTTGCGTATGAGTCGGAATTGTACATCATATGGCATTGGTTGTGTTGACTTGAGAATTTGACTATTGAGTACATGATTAAATCATGGTTGTTGGTAATGTGTCAGATAAGGGGATTGTAATCGGTTTTGTATTAGAATTGCATTCTTATGTCTCATGTCTTGTTGGAGGTTGATGGCGGTGGTATGATGATTGTATTCGAGACGGAAAGCGGTTGGGAGACCGTCTTCCGCTTAGGTCGCCTCTTGGAGCTTCCCACTCCAAGAGGAATGTGCACATTAATGGCTTGAGTTATGGAGGGACACGTGAGGTTGAGTCACGTTGTCTGGCAGGGGATCCGAGTCACTCTTGGGCCCGGTACCACCGGTGTGACCGAATTACCTTTTTACGGGCTGCGGTCCGACTGTTTTGGTGGGCGATGCTGCGGTGCCGTCACCGGGTTGTGGGTACGTATGGGTGTGTCCCGGTACCGGCGTGGTGTGGTATTGCGGTATATCTGGGCGTGTCCCGATACCGGTGTGATGTGGTGATACGGTATACCTGGGCGTGTCCCGGTACCGGTGTGGTGTGGTTGGAGGTTGTGTCACATGCATTTCATTGTCGTATTGCATAATCACATTTCATATGTCGTGTCTCATATTATTTATTGAAACTGACGTGTTGTGTGTCTGTGTAATTGTCACCTAATTTCGGGGTGGCCTGTGTCGATCCATATGATATTTCCGATCATATGGGGAGAAGGTTGATTTCAAGTTAATGTTGTATACGGGACTTGCGGCTGTGCTACGAGTTTGAGTCGAGTAGTAGATATGAGATAGAGGTCATAGTGGATGAGTTGTACTTATTATTTTGTTAGTTGTAATCATTAAACTTAAATTATTAATAAAATGTTGTTTTAATTGGAGTTTTGAAACACTACCTCGGACAACCGAGATGGTAATTCCTCAATTATCTTGGCCGGATAATCGGGGTGTTACAAAGTGGTATTAGAGCGACGATTTTGGAACCTAAACCAATGAATCAAAATGAATTTAGGAGTGTCTAATAAAATGAACCCGACTTGTGTATGATAGGAGATCAGTTTTGGGTGATTAGGCGCCCTCATGCCAAAACTAGTGCATATTGCCCTGTTTGGTCACCGCGTGGTTAGGTATATGTATGGGAACGCTATATGAATTATGATATAGTTACATGTATGTGTGATGAAGGATGCATTCTTGTAACACATGTTTGCTATGACTCGAAATATGATGATTTGTGGAAGTAGGATGAAAAAGTTGTGGGTATGACGTGTTTTCAAGGGAATTGTGGTGTGTATATGCATGAGGGGCTCTAGTCCCGAATCTTGGCATGTAAATATCATGTATGTGTTTAAATTGCTAGTGTCATCGTAGAGTAAGAGTAATGATGATAACCGTTAGAATGTTTATAAGTAGGAAGGTAATGTGTTGTGGACGGCGAGTATGATGCCGTATAAGCTAATATGGGGCAAGTCATCACTAGTCGATGGAATTCCGAACCTCTTATTTTATGTAGGGATACTTTGTTTGAGTGTTGACTGAAAATTTCCGACCTTACAATGGCACTCGACCGAGTAGGAAGGACCACTCAACCGAGTGAAGGGCCACTCGACCGAGTGGACATGTGACTCGGCCGAGTGGAAAAATCCAGAACCATTAGTTCAGTACTGGAAAATCCACTCGACTGAGTAGACAAGTCACTCGACCGAGTGGACTCGTACTCGACCGAGTGAGTCATCCACTCGACCGAGTGAGTTACACGGGTAGAGTAACTCGGTCGATATGCTCATTGTCTTCTCATTTTCACTCTTATCTTCATATCTTCACTCTATTTTTCACAAAACCTCACCAAAATTCACCATTCTTACTCCCTTGAACTTGGAAATCTTCCCATTACTACACTAATCTTCCTCTACTTACTCTAAGTTAACAATGTAAGCATAATCTCTATCATTTTCAATTTCTTCAATTTGGTTTTCTTTATTAGATCTACATTAGTTTACTTAAAGTTTGATGGCTAATTGAATGTTTATATGTGATTCATGATAGTAGTAAGCTTTTTACACCATTGTTGTTGCTAAAAATGAAATTTTTATGTTGAAGCTTTGTTCACCATTGTTGAGCTCGAAAATGGTGATGGTGAGTCAATAATTGAGTTTCTTGTGTTTGTTGTTAAGTATAGTTGACCAACAATGGCTTAACCTTGTTGTTAGTTGTAGATCTTGTCTTATATGTAAGAAATTGTTTGTCTTAAGACCGTCTTAAATTTTCGTATTTCAAAGGAAACCATGCCCAAAATTTTGATTTTTATGCATAAAACTGGGTTTGAATATGCTAAAAGAACACCATTTTCACTAGTAAAGCCATAAGTTACTTAAAAACAACATTTGCATCTTAAATATCTTGGTTGGAGCCTCAAGATACCCATGGTTCATGATGACATTTTGATTGTTACAGGTCAAACATGGTTTAAAGATAGTGTTATGGAATAAGTTAATGATAATGTTATTCAAACATGTTATTCAATAATTTCATGGGATGTTATCAACTAAAGTTTAAGATTAAAATTGTCTTAAGATGGGTCAATTAGTTGTGACATGGTAACGACTTGAAGAGTCAATTACAGTTCTTTTGCTTCAATGAGCTTGATTATTACATTCAATAACACCTTAATACTACCAAGATGCTATGAACCATGTATAATGAGGAAAATTTCCTTCTTAAACTTGACATATAACCGAAGATCCCATTTAAAACCGCATCAAAGTGTTGATTTTTGAGATTTTAACATGCTTTACTCACCATTTTTATCCTAATCTTGATGTTAAGTGTCTTGACAAGTTTCATATAAAGATTTTGGTTCATAATTACTCTTGAAAACTTGATAGTATACCTATCCGGATTTTTATTTCTTTCGAACTAGATATTGTCTTGATTGTGTTTTGTACCTCAAATGTGATTGGTAATGTCATGTATGTCTTATATCGTGATTTATTTCCGTCGTAAAACTCTTAAAATCACGATAATGGGTAGTAATTGTGCCCATATTTTGATTTGGTACTTAATACGTAGTTTAATTGTTTCGTAAGATTACAATTTTATCAATAATGCATGGTATCATTCTAAATTGGAAATTTTACTTTGAATTTTCCCCGAAGTTTTCTTTTATACCCAATATTCATGTCAGGTTTTGATTTCACGTTTCATTATTGGTTTAAACATGTCAAAATCCTTGTTGTCATTAGACTTGTTGTGTATTGTCTTGAATTAGAGTCATCATGTTGTGTAAATTTTTACTTGAGTTTGTTTTTCCTTATGTGCCTTGAAGGTTATAGATGCGAGATATGTATTTAATTAGGGTCGAGGTGAGCTTATTCTTTTGATATGAACTTGAGTCGTGTAAGTATGTGTAGGAGAATGCTATTAGTTTCAACTCTAAAAGATTGAGGTACTTGAACCAGGCTTGATTAGGTAGTGATGAAATTATTGTAAACAAGAAATAATGAATAGAAATGTGTTGTACATGAGTATATGTTGATAAGGCAAAACATGGAGATTGAGGAATAAAAAAGGGTAATAGTAAGCCACTTGACATTTGAGGAAGAAACCTATTTCACTAGTAGTAGTATTTTGTAATTGAGGAAGTATTACTTTGTGATCTAAAGTTAGGGGTGCGTTTAGTAGATTAAAATGAAAGATTAGAAGTGAATTTTATATATAATTTATGTTGTAAATTGGGAGTACAAGAAAGTGAGTTAGCTCACGTAAGGTGTCTTGAGTTGAGTAAGAAGATGGTACGAGGTAACTTATGAGTGAAGAGTGATGTGTAATCGAGGTTGAATATTTGTTAATGGTTCGAACTTATGGATTGAATGTTAAGGGATGTTGCTATTGAGCGTGATTTGAGAATTTTGGTTGGTAAATAATCGAGATTTGAGTTTAGAAAATAACGAGAAAATAATTGACTTACTTTAGGATAGAATGAGGTGATGATTTGGGTTGTTCATAGTTGTGAAAATATGCATATTGGGATTAAGCATTGATGAAAATTGAAAAGATGGTGACTAGATGGAATTTAAGGTGATCAATTAGGCCGAACAGTGAAAGATATCTAGTAAAAGTCATAGTGAGAAATGTATAGTGAATCTATTTGAAAGTATTGCACGCGTGTGATGTGGTAATCAATAGTTATAATATTATACCATCGGTTTTTCAAGGGACGTTATTTTGATATAATGAATTGGTTTTCGGGGGATGTTCTTTTGATATAAAAAGTCGGTTTTGCGGGGTGTTTTTAGGGAGTGTTATTGTAAAATAGAGAAATGAAAAAGTGTTAAGTAGAAGTTGGTGGTACGATTGAGAATTTGGGATTTTAGAGGGATGTGTTGTGAAATTTGGATGAACTCTCGTAAGAAGATTGTGCTATCGACCACGAGGAATATGAATGAGTTTAGTTGTAAAAATTGTATATGTAAAGTTATGGATCTAGTGCTACCAAGTTGGTCTTCGCGGTTATGAATTTGAGAGTGTAAAATGCAATGCGTGAAGTTCAATTATGTCGTTCAAGTGTTGATCATTTGTATTATGTGGTATAATCGTTTAATTTGAGTATGCATGTACAAGTGTGGAAGTGGTTGTGTGAGACCCCAATCCTGTGAGTAGTAACATATATGTTGCTTGCGAAATGATCTGCTAATTTTCAGGGAAACATCCATGTTATCCATAATGGTCTTGTTGTGATGTTTACTTGTTCTATGATGCAGTGAAGCGAATTTTAAATATCATGATTATGTCGGTAGTACAATTTGGATATTTGTTTTAATTATGTTGTTATGGTGGCCATAAGGCCAAGATGTTGTTCTAGATTCACCTAATAGACGATGTGTTAGTCCCCGTTGGAAGTCATTTATGTTGGTGTAGTAGTGTAGACGAGCTTAAGACGATTTTGGGAACAATCCAGTTCTGTAAGGGACACTCGGCCGAGTGCCCCGATTCACTCGACCCAAGTGCCGCTGGCTCGGCCAAGTGGTCACCCCACTCGACCGAGTGGCATGTTGTGGCCTTTGTTTTGTTAATATTCGACCACCTATGTGGCGTGTACGCTTATTTCGCGGGTTATACTAGTTAACTTGTGTCAGATGAACATGTTGACCCATATGGATGAGACCTCGTGAATTGTTTACGTTTGACCATATTAGGTGGTTTCTACTATTTGAGAGTGAAAGTTAAATGGAAGTTGTTACTTGACATGTGCAATTGGATAACAAGAATAACGTGATGATAGTAAGTGGTATACGTTACTTGCCGTGATTTCATTATGGTATGATGACAATGGTTGTATTATAGTCGTATTATATGAGTTTGGTAGTGATACGTGGATCGCATAGTGCTCATTTTCATGATTGTGTTGTGGTCTTCCGTATAAATGGAAGTGTGGATGATGGATAGGAACAGATGTAGAAACACATGTGTGATCATGTGCTGTATTTGACGCGGTATATGCATGACATGGTGTTTGGAAATGAGAATGTTGAACATGGTTGAGTCATATAACGAGAATCTTTTCATTACTTGATTGTCTCATGGTGTCCACATATTCGTGATTTATGTGCATTCATATAAATGTATGAGAATTGATGTGATATAGTTATATAATAATATTAATCGAGTTATACCCGCGATAGATACGTATGCATATAACCAACTTGTTTTGGGAGTTATTTATGGAATTAGAGATTGGAACCGGGGGTTTGAACTTGTACTTCACCTTTATGGGAGGCTTGTAGTGTGGTAGCATATAGATAGAATTATGATTATATGAGATTTAATTATGGATTTGCAATAAGTAAGAGCGAGTGTTAAACCCGGAACATGATCATTTGTGGAATTTGGTAATGAGCGTATGAGAACACCTTATGAGGTTTGTTAGTTGAACTTCAGGATGAAGTTCTCTTTAGGGGGAGTAGATATGACAATTCTCAATTAAGGAAAGAGAAAGTACGACCTGTGAGGAAGTAGTGAGAGACAAGCAAAGAAATTTGGGGATGAGTACGATAAACAACTATGGTTAGTAAGAGTGATGACGACAATAAGAATCCTTACGGACTTGAGGAATGATTGAGAAAAGAGAGAGTGAGGTGAACTTCGAGGTTCGAGGACAAAGTTCATTTTAAGGAGGGAAGATTGTAATACCCGGATATATTGGGATCCGTACGAGACGACTTGGGATGCGTGAGAGCCGTGCGAGAGTAAGATTTGATCTTATATTAGACCAAGTGGAGCTTAGACTAGACCTAGTGAAGACTGGAAATGGACCAAGTGAGCTAGTGGGGAACTGAGTAGGGTTTACTCGGCCTAGTAGGTGGTCTACTCAACCAAGTAGGGTTGACTCGGCCGAGTAGGTGGTCTACTCGACCGAGTAGGGTTGACTTAGCCGAGTAGGTGGTCTACTCGACCGAGTAGAGTTGACTCGGCCGAGTGATCGTTACACTCGACCGAGTAGAGGCACCGGCCGAGTGAACCGCTCACTCGACCGAGTGACACTGTCAGTACGCAATAAATCGTGTTACATTCCCTAACCCTAATTCATTTCTCATTCTTCCTCTTTCTCTCTAAACTCTCTCTCTTCTCTCTAAAATCATCCCAAACATATAAATATGGAGTCTAAGCTTGGATTGAAGATTAGCACACCTCACTCACCATCCTCTCACTTTGTAAGTAGATCTAAACACCTGTCTTAACCCTAACTTTTGGGGGGTTTTTATATATTTCGGTAATTAATGATTTTAATTAGAGTAATGGGTAATTAGTGAGTATTAATAAGGGGTTTTGCTTAGTATGGTAGTATATGATGTATTGTGATAGTCATTATGTGATTATTATAGGATGAGACGGTTTTATGAGACGGAATCGATTGGATTTGTGTAGCTTATTGAAGAATGATAAAAGGTAGGTTAATCCTACTCAGTTTCGGTATTATAGATAAGTTTTGTGTGCATTTATCAATTGATTTCATAAAATGAGTAGTCTTGCATTTACATGGTAAATGCGGTTAATGTGGAGTTGCGTATGAGTCGGAATTATACATCATATGGCATTGGTTGTGTTGACTTGAGAATTTGACTATTGAGTACATGGTTAAATCATGGTTGTTGGTAATGTGTCGGATAAGGAGATTGTCATCAGTTTTGTATTATAATTGCATTCTTATGTCTCATGTCTTGTTGGAGGTTGAAGGCAGTGGTATGATGATTGTATTCGAGATGGAAGGCGGTTAAGAGACCGTCTTCCGCTTAGGTCGCCTCTTGGAGCTTCCCACTCCAAGTGGAATGTGCACATTAATGGCTTGAGTTATGGAGGGGACACGTGAGGTTGAGTCACATCGTCTGGCAAGGGATCCGAGTCGCTCTCGGACCCGGTACCACCGGTGTGACCGGAGTACCTTTTTACGGGCTACGATCCGGCTGTTATAGTGAGCGATGTTGCGGTACCGTCACCGGGTTGTGGGTACATCTGGGTGTGTCCCGGTACCGGTGTTGTGTGGTTGGAGGTTATGTCACATACATTTCATTGTCGTATTGCATAATCACATTTCATATGTCGAGTCTCATATTATTTATTGAAACTGACGTGTTGTGTGTTTGTGTAATTGTCACCTAATTCCGGGGTGGCCTTTGTCGATCCATATGATATTTCCGATCATATGGGGAGAAGGTTGATTCCAGGTTAATGTTGTATACAGGATTTGCGGCCGCGCTGCGAGTTGGAGCCGAGTAGTAGATATGAGATAGAGGTCATAGTGGATGAGTTGTACTTATTATTTTTTTAATTGTAATTATTAAACTTATATTATTAATAAAATATTCTTTTAATTGGAGTTTTGAAACACTACCTCTGTAATACTACGGTTTTCCCTGCCTTTGGTGACTCGACCGAGTATGACTTACTCTGTCGAGTAAGTCTGTGTCTTTTTAAGTCAGAGTCTAGAAGTGGGGTACTCGATCGAGTAACTTCCTTACTCGATCGAGTAAGTTGCTTA
>VHZZ01019694.1:10122-21560 GCA_009801015.1 Silene noctiflora | reverse complement strand
CAAAAGTATAATAAATTATTGGTGCTGTTTGACCTTACTTGTGTAAAATGGTTTTTCCTTTTTAAAAAGAGTTTTTTCATAAGCTACTTTTTGGAAAAAATTTAGTTGTTTGGTCATACTTTATAAACACTACTTCTTATAAAATTTATATGTTTGACCTAACTACTTTCATCCAACTTTTTTCCTTTTTTTTTTATTAATCATGTTATTTGTAAAATCATCATTTGAATACAAAGTAATGTTTGGCTCTCGTATATCAAAATTATGCCGATAAATCAAAAAATTTGCCTCTTTTGTGAAAAGTAGAATGAGAAGTAGAAATATTTACTTCTACTTTTTGGGGTCAATAATGAGTCTTTGACTTCTTAAAAGTAGTTTTAGATATCCCTAATTTATAGTGTTTGGCCTAACTTTAGCTTTTTAAGTTAGAAAAACACTCTTAAAGTTTAGTCAAACAGCACCAATATATTAATTAGTCCCATTTTATTTTTTATCGGTAAAACCGATGAAAAAGTAAATAGAGTCAAATTGAGGAAGTACTAAAATATTTTCATATACATTTCTTTTATCCCATTTTCAGTCAAAAAAAAAAAAACCCAAATTGAACATTCGAGAGGGGATATTGGTATTTTGACTACGCAACTTACTCATGCACATAATGTCATAGTGACCCAATTACAGAAAAGCAAGAAAGCTGAAGATTCACCGTAATATTGTGGATATCGACAGGACGCAACTTCTCGTAATCAGAATATCTACAGAAAGCGAACTGAAAAATAGATGACAATACTATTAACGCAAATTCTAATCTATGAGGGATGAAATCTTTCACAAGTTTGTAACGGGTCAAATAAAATTCATATAAATAGATAAAAATAAGTCATTGTAGAGTATTTTTATTGTTAAACATCCAGCTTTGTTTTGTGCCAAGTAAATTTAATTATCAAGCCACTGTAATAAAGGTACACCGTAATAATTAATCTAAATAAAACATTATTAACTTGGCCATATTTTAATTTTTGAAACCGTCATACAAAAATGTAAAATCTTTTAGAAGTGAATTCCCAATTTTCCTAAATGTGATTTAGTCGCGGTCTCTCGCATTGCATAAAATATATATACAAGTCCTATTCAATATACACAAACAAGTAAACTTAGTTACCAACTCGCTATAATGCTAATAAACTACTCCATTTTAGAAGAATTATTTATTCGACATATTTGAATGGTACACCAAAATAACATTGCACAAGATATAAGGACTGGTCATATATTTAATATACATCGACAAATCGACAAATAAATTTAGTTACCATGTCACTATAACGCTAATACACTGTTCCAGTTAGAAGAATTATTCATTTCACGTTACTGAATGTACACCACAATAATTCATTTAAATAAAACATTATCAACTTGGCCATATATAATTTAATTTTAGAAATGATCTTAAAAAATCGTAAAATTATTTAGAAGTAAATTCCCAATTTTCCAAATTATGTTTGTCGGAGTTTCACTATTATTTGATTCAGCGAACTTTCACATGAATTTAATAACCCCTCCCCACACCTAAAATCCCTCTCCACCCCTCGAAAACATTTGGGGGGAATTTCGGGTCTGGGGAAGGATTTTCAGTCGGTGTTAATTATGTTTGGGTGGGATTTGGAGACATGGGAGAGAACGAAGAAGGGAAAGGGAACCAAAAAGTTGGACAAACAAACACCTAAAGAGGAAATAAGAAAGTTTGATCCTTTTATTTTAGACCTCAAATTAAACGCTCCTTTAGTAGTTGATTTTATTACCAAATTCAATTATACTTAGTTTGTGTGAATAGGGTTGTTATTTTACATGTAAGTAAATTACCAAAAAATAAACAAAAATATTAATCAAAGTTAACCTGAGAGACGTGTTAATAATATTTAATACTCACTCCGTCTCGATCAATTGTTATCTATTTTTCGTTTTTACGTGTATAATCATTTGTTATCTATTTTTACTATTGGTAAGATTTACACATTAGACAAGCGGACATGCGATGTGAGGAAGTGGACATGTGAGAGAACACCTTAAGTTATCATTGTTTTTCTCTTCTTTTTCTTATTTTCTTAGTCTGTGTAATGAAATGAATAGAAAACAAATGACGGGACACAGTGAATATAAGATTTCCAAGCATTGCATAAAATATACATAGCTTGTCATATTCAATATATACTTACACAAGTAAATTTAGTTACCAAGTCACTATAGTAAACTACTCCATTTTAGAAGAATTATTCATTCCATATCTTTTAGACCGCTCATTCTCAATATACATGGACAAGTAAATTTAGTCACTATCATATCATATCGTATATTACATTACATATTATGCTAAAATTGAAATTGATCAATGGCCACAAATCTTTCCAGGGTTAAAATACGGATCAACTTGAAAATACAAATGTTGAGATCTTTTCTATAGTACCTTCTAAAATCTTGACAAAATCAATTAATCTATTAATCATTTTTGTCAACTTTTAAAAGTTAATACAAAATATGAAAATACGGAAAGTATTTGAAAATAAAAGTTGACCATACAACTCATACAAATTCTCATTAAAGATAGACACTTTTTGCCTACGTTGTACATGCATGGGTAAAATATCGTCATTATAACGAACCATTTTATTGATAAAATGTTAAAAGTAAAAGTTGTTCTGGTAACTTTTTTTTTTTCTTACATACATTATATTGTAAATGAGTTACCTTTACTACATATATAAATTAGAAACCAAGGAACTTCAATATAATGACATAAATATATAAAATTGTTTATCCTATAGAGTTTAGATGTACAAAGATCTTATTGTTTAACATATACATATATTTTATAAGTAGGTTAGATTTTCGAAACTATGAAGAAATAAATAAAGCGAGATTCCCCAAAGATATAATATTCCGTAATTCATTAGATTTGTACTTTAAAATATAATAATGATCACTTTTAAATGACATTCTAATGCACTCCCCTCATCCTGGTCAGTAATTATCATTTTCCATTTTTGGGTGTACCAGTCAATAGTTATCATTTCCATTTACAACATATATTATCCTGTGTGCAAGTGGTAAGCTTTAGAAGCAATATATTATTATAAGACTACTCTATCTCACACCTCATTGGTCTTTGTGCCAAAACCAAATGATAACTGATAAGTGGGACGGAGGGAGTATTATTTTATATTTATTAAAATTATAAGTCTAATAATAACAAACTGATTTAACTATTAAGCAAAGGGATTATTTAATGCAAAGTGATTCTGCTAGCAGTGAAAATAGTTGTAGCAACATTGCATATAGTAAATATGATAGTAATCATTCATATTAGTAGTAAAAGTAACAAAAATAACAGGGGGAGTTATGATAGTAATAGATAGTACCAACAACGAGAGTGGTGAAATTACCAAATATTACGCGGGGTAGTGAAAGTAAGATAATGACGACGAGAGTAGGGAAAGTAACGATGGTAATTAAACATCGAATATAGTGAAAGTAACAATAATAACAATGGGAGAAAGTATGATTAATTAGCTAACCAGTCGATTAATAAAAATATTCTATTTATTTAAATATATAAGTTTGATAAAATTAACAAAAATACTAAATTTAACAATAAAAATATCGGGATTAGCTAAAGAAACAATACTTACCGCACAAATAATGAACATAGTAGTTTTAACAAGGGATGTCGTGAAAATTTAATATAAACAGCGGGAGTAGTGAGTATGTCTCTCATAGTTTGTTAATATATTTTACATTTCAACGTAATTTTAAAATATGTCATAGAAAAATAATTTATAAATGGTAAAATGCATGAGTTATACAAGTTTAAAGTAATTTTATTTCATTAAAATTAAAATTGAAACGATAAATAGAGGTAGGTCGGACAACATGGGACAACAAGACTAGTTAATATCGAAGGTAAAAACCATATTGTTATGTTCGTTCCCAGGTGGTAATAACAATAATACGTCATTTTCCTAAGGTAATACATGAAAGATATAAATAGAAACACCCCAAGTCCCTAATCAAAACAACAAAACTAAAGCATGGAGTTCTTATTCCTTTGTGGAATGATCTTCTTCATCTTCCTAACTATAATATCCCTTTGCCTCCTCTACAACCACCACTATTCCGCTCGGGGTTATACGCTACCCCCGGGCAAGATGGGACTGCCATTAATAGGCGAGTCCTTTGACTTCTTATCGGCCGGATTGAAAGGCCACCCGGAAAATTTCATATTTAGTAGGTTGTCTAAATATGAACCTAGCCAAGTTTTCAAGACATCCATCTTAGGAGAAAAGGTGGCGGTAATGTGTGGCGCGGCGTCTAACAAGTTCTTGTTCTCGAACGAGAACAAATTAGTAGAGGCTTATTGGCCAAAGTCAGTTAAAAAAATCTTCCCTTCAGCCTCTCGAACTGACCCTAAAGAACAAGCCAAGCAAGTGAGGAAACTCACTCCTACATTCTTACATACTCACGCACTACAAAGGTATATATGATTGTGTAGTTTATTGCTTTAGTTCGCCTTGTGTAAAACCGTTATACGACATAGAATAACTTTATTAACTTAAGCATCTCATTTAATGATACCAATAATTAGCAGTTTTTTTTTTTCAAAAATAAAGTTCAAATACAAAGAATTTAACGAAATGGCTTGAGGCTCATTTGAAATAAATTACCCAAAATAGGTTCACGTAGGATAGGTATGCAACTATGCACGAAGCTCTGCTATGGAATAAGTCGCTTAGGGTCGCTCTACACCTCAACGGCCTTAATAACTTGAGTTTGGGACAAAGTCGCCGAGCACCTCAGCAGCTTTGGTTAATTCTATAGAGAAAAAAAAAATAGTACTCTAGCAGCTACTACACCATTTTTTTTAAAATTTCTTTTCTCTTTTAACAGTTTTTGGTTTTTTACATAGAGTTCCTGAATGGCTAAGTTACTTTGGTTCAAATCATAGGCGACTTACGTCTTGCCCTCTTGCTAGTTTTTTTTCCAAATAGTAGAAAAGGTATTAGTCGCTCAGGGGGGGAGTGACTTTCAATTTTCATATGAACCTAGCTTCGAAACTAACGTAAACCATTTTATCTTCACCCTATTTTAATAATTTTTTTTGTCGTTGAACACCATTTAGAAAAAAAAAAAAAAAAAAAAATCAATAATTTAGGTGTATAAAGTATTAATAGGTTTATTATATGATTGTCATTAACGTTTCTAATTTATTTATTCCATTCTTATACTTTTATACTCTTTTCGTCTGAGTAATTTTTTTACGTTTTAATTAAAGGTAAACAAATAATTAAGATCGATGAAATAATGACGACATGTACTTTGTTTTAATGGAAAAAAAATAAACATTAACTGAGTCGCATCAAATTTTGACAATCTTAATCGATAGGTACATAGATATAATGGACCAGATTGCAATCCAACACATGGAAGACGGATGGGAAGGAAAAGACATAGTAGAAGTATGCCCACTCGCAACACATTACACATTTTTGATAGCATGCCGTCTATTCCTAAGCATAGAGGACCAAGTACATCTAGCCAAGTTCGAGGAATCACTCAAGTACATCGGGGCGGGCATCATGTCCATCCCGATCGATCTCCCGGGAACTCCATTTAATCGAGGGATCAAGGCGTCAAACGTGGTGAGACGGGAGCTGATGGCAATTATAAAGCAAAGGAAGTTGGATTTGGCTGATAATAAGGCGTCTCGTACGCAGGATATATTGTCGCATATGTTGACTGAGGATGAAGATGGACAGTTCATGAATGAGTTAGCTATTGCTGATAAAATATTGGGATTACTTATTGGTGGACATGATACTGCTAGTGCTGCTTGTACTTTCATTGTTAAGGTTCTTGCTGAACTCCCTCATATCTATGATGCTGTTTATAAAGGTATGGATTACTATTTACCTAATCCTTTCCTACTCTTGGATCTTCCAGTTTTGAAATCGATTTATCAATTTGTTTCGTTAGAATATAAAACCGATTATGAGACTTCAATCATCAGCTTCATCTTTTGGTTGAAATGTTTTCTTGATATGTTATCAGAGTCATTGTGACCAAAAGTTGACAGCTATGGGGAGGCTGAAAGGGTTCGTGTTAAAATATAAAACCGATTATGGGACTCCAGTTTAAAAATCGGTTTATAAGTTTATCTCAAATTATTTACGCAGGTCAATCTAGAATTCAATACTTTTTTGTCAAGTTGTGAGTTTAGCCCTACGGTGCTCTCTTAAAGTTGACTTTAGCCATGGTAGATTTTGTTATAAAAAAGAAAACAAGACCAAAGTCGACGTGGTACACATTATAAATTCCATTTATAACCACAACAACAATAATTATGTTGAATTGAATTAAATTAAATCAAGCTTATAAGAAGGGAATCCGTCTTGATTAAAACCGCGGGAAACTTAAGTTTACAAGTGGGGATTTAATTGAACACAGAGCAAATGGAGATAGCAAAGTCAAAAGCAGCAGGAGAATATCTAAACTGGGAGGACCTAAAGAAAATGAAGTACTCATGGAATGTGGCATGTGAGGTGATGCGTTTGACACCTCCTATTCAAGGATCTTTTAGGGAAGCCTTGTGCGATTTCACCTTTGCTGGTTTCCAAATTCCCAAGGGCTGGAAGGTACTACTATTAGCTCTCCTTTTCATCTCCCCTAAATCAATTTTGCTGTTATGTACTCCCTTCGGTTCCAATAAGATGTTTACATATATGCTTTATACACCAAGACAAGGTAGAAAGAGATGGGAATTGCTTTTAATATTAATAAAATATAAAATAGGGAGCAAAATATACTAAAAAAGGAAAGTGTAAACTATTAACTGAGACACCCAAAATTATTGACCGGGACGGAAGAAGGTTGATTTATTGTATTTTCAGACAGTTTTGCTTGTGACCATAATTTTGGGATTTCTATTACACCAAATTACACTAAATTACACCAAATAATTTTAATTATCATAATCAATTAATCATCATCTCATAAAGGTATTATTATTACCATAATCCTCCAAAATTTTATCGTGTCAATTTGTCGAATTGTTAAAGTGAATTATCATCTAGTTCTCTATAACATTTCCGTTACGTCAATTTTAGCCTGTTCAATGGTGCTTTTAAGGTCAATTATTTTAATTTGACATTTTTTTTGTATCAAGTGAAAATATGATTAATTTAGGGAGTATATTTTTAAGCGTTTGAGTGTTTTTTTATGATAAAAAATCGGGATATCTTGCGGTAAAACCTAAAATATAAACAACCATGTCACTGCTACTTAAATGGATAAAAATGAACGGAATAAAAAAGTTAAGGATGACATTAAATAAGAGTTATCATAGGCAGTGTTTAACTGTTTATTGAAAAGTAGGGTTATTACATTGAATTTGAAAAAACACGGATTATCTTGTAGAGAAATAACCTTACTTTTTATTTTTATTATGGGTCAATTTCTTTTTTCTTTTCGTAAGCTCTAATTTAGCAAAAAAGTATTTTAATCTATTCATAATTGAAACCTAAATTATTATATTCATAAGAGTATGCATCTAATGAATTTCTTACATAATTTTGAGAAATACTGAAAACGAAAGTCAACGTTGCAGTTATACTGGAATGGACACTCAACTCACAGGGATCCAAAATGCTTCCCGGAACCTGAGAAATTCGACCCGACGAGATTCGAGGGGAGCGGTCCAGCTCCATTCACGTACGTGCCATTCGGGGGAGGGCCAAGAATGTGCCCGGGGAAAGAGTATGCTAAGCTAGAAATATTGGTGTTCATGCACAATATTGTAAAGAGGTTTAAATGGGAGAAACTAATTCCAGAGGAGGGTATAGTCGTTAATCCCATGCCGTACCCTACTAAAGGTCTCCCTGTTCGCCTCTATCCTCATCCTCATCCTCATCCTCATCCTCAAGCTTCTTAATTAATTACGCGTTTACGACGATTAAATTTGTATTGACTATTGAGTGTAATGTTAAATTTGTCAATAATTACCTTGAACAATCGAGCAATAATATGATATTGGTGTAATTATATGTAAATATATTAGTCATATTATTTGTCTTGTAATTAGGTAACTTATTATCCTTGAAATCCAAAATATCTTGTATGCTTTGTATCTATATTGAATGAGAATTAATCACCCATTCAGAAGATTATACGCTTTACGTGGTATCTAGTTAGGTTAGAAAAACCCGATTTTTCATCCTCTTACTTTGGCACGATCCTTGGCCGCTGTCCCGCCTCCAATTCGCACCATATCGATGGGTCATCCAAAATAAGGTTCGATACCACAACACATAAACCTTTCCATCATCCCGTCTTTAGTGTCTCTAACATCCAAAATAAGGTTCGCGTACTTGACAGAACGAAAGTCACATATGTCTCTTTAGGTACGTCTCTTCAAACTCCATCTACAAAGTCCTCGCTCATATCGATGGAATCGCACCTCCGTCGCAGTCGATGACAAATATGACGAGTGGCATGAAGTTCATGCGCACGTACATCAATGGATATACGGTGCTCTTAGTGACGATCTTCTCGCGCGTGTACTCGAGGACGAATCCACGAATTATGAAGTGTTGAAACGAGTTGAATTTTTTTTTTATTAATAATAAAGGAGTCCGTGCGGCAGCCCTTAAACAAGAGTTGACAAATCTTAAACTCGATATGATGACTTCTCTTGACGTATATTGCCAGCGCCTTTGGGATCTCGCTAGCCAATTGAAGGATGTAGGAGCAGCGGTGAATGATCAACGACTTGTCTTACAAGTTGTTCGCGGTCTTTGTAAACCATACAATTTCATACCTGGAAAATTAAGGTTACAACTTCCGTAAATCTCTTGATTTCATTCTAAAGGCTATGGTTTTGATAGTGCTACGAGGGTCTTGTCGACTTAATCTCGTAGGGAGGTAATGGGGTCGTTTTGTGACTTATTTCATCCTACCTACAATCAGGGTCATTTGACTTAATCCATCTGCTTTCCCCTAAACCCTAAAGACAAATAAGACGAATTTATATTTATAGCATGGTAGCTTGGAGGGTAAGACAATAATAAAATATTCCTAGTATATTAAGATATTATCACAATCCTTTTTTATAATTATCTTTAATACTAAATAAAATATCATATATTAAATAGATACCAAAATATAAAATTTCGGTGTCTACAAATAATTTGTAAACCATAAAATTTCATAGCTGCAATAATAAATAAAGAGGCAAGAAAACAATACGGAAACAAGAATTTTATTTTATAACTGAAAAAGTAAGGTTACAACTTCCGTAAATCTCTTGATTCCATTCTCAAGGCTAGGGTTTTGATAGTGCTACGAGGGTCTTGTCGACTTAATCTCGTAGGGAGGTAATGGGGTCGTTTTGTGACTTATTTCATCCTACCTACAATTTGGTAGTAGAAAGACGGGGTCATTTGACTTAATCCATCTGCTCTCCTCTAAACCTAAAGACGAATACGACAAATTTATATTTATAGCATGGTAGCTTGAAGGGTAAGACAATAATAAAATATTCCTAGTATATTAAGATATTATCACAATCTTTTTTGATAATTATCTTTAATACTAAATAAAATATCATATATTAAATAGATACCAAAATATAAAATTTTGGTGTCTACAGTCTTCCTTCATCCTATGACGTCGTCGCTTCCTATAACAATCAAACTCTTCCTTGTTTCGAGACAGCCTATAGTATGTTCGAATTAGAATTGCATCCTCAGTCCGTCAGAGAAGAAAACACGGCCTTGGTCGCGTCATCCAATCCCACGCCTAATTCGTCGAGTTGGCGTGTAATCCTACGATTTTCTGTGCTTGTAGCTACTCTATCGAGTAGGGCTTACTCTGTCGAGTAAGTCATGTCAGTTTTGGAATCAGGTTCTGCTTGATGGGCACTCGATCGAGTAGGGGTGGTACTCGATCGAGTAAGGGCCACTCGATCGAGWACGTCACTTACTCGATCGAGTAAGTCTGTCTWACGGGTTTTGTTAGTCGGGTTTTGTWAATAACGCGAGATTAATATGTTAATTACACCGACAGTTTCTTTCACATTCATTATTCATCTTTCTCAAAGGAAAACCTTTCAAAAAGCAAGAGAGAACGTAGACTTGTCTTCCTCGCGTTATTAGCAAATCCCAAGGCTAGAGTCGTCGATTTCTGAAGATCTTTACACCGTTGTGATCGTTGTCTCGTGGGTAAGTCTTGCATACCGTTTTCGTATCATTTAGTTTATGTTGTTTAAGCCCTAATTGGGTGTTGTGGGGGTTAATTTGGGGTTTGGTGGTGGTGTTTGTAATTGTGTAATTGTATGCTTGTATAGGAGGTGAATTCATAGAGGAGCGGTTCTGAGCGTTGATTGTTTACTTCGTGGTGATTGCCTTACAGGTAGGGTTTCCCTACTCGGTTATTGATTTCGTATGTTTGGCTTGATTGTATTGTTTATTATGTTTGGATGTATGTTGTGGTATGGTGGATTCGTTGTGCTGGCTGTGTTGCGAGGTGCGTCCTCGGCTGAGTGGGGTCACTTGCGGGAGTGACTTCACGCCCTTGATTCGCCCTCCGTGGAACCTACCATGGGAGGGGATGTGCACATTAATGAACATGGATTTTCGCTCGGATAAGATGAGCGGGGTTTAGGTGGGAACGGTTGCGGTCCCCCACTGGCAGGGCTACACACCTCGGGTGTGTAGTCAGTGATATGGAGTGGTGATGGAGTTGGTGTGGCTTGTGTTGTTCTACTATGTTTGGTTTGTGTTGTCAGTAATTGACCCCGTTTTGTGTTTTGAAAACTGTGATGATCCATTCGGGGATGGTGAGCAGCTGTTGAGCAGGTTTGATACGCATGCGCATGGGATAGCTGGGTGGTCACCACGAGTCTAGAAGTCTTCCGCTGAGTCCAGTTTTGGTAGTTGTTGTTAGACATTTTAGTTATTGTACTTTTGATTGAGACAGTTTTGATTTACTTTATTAAACAATTTTGGATAGTCGGTTGTAATCAGTTAAAGCCTTTATTTAAAGCTGTTTCTTTATTGTCTATTTGATTATCATTGCCTCGGGAAACCGAGATGGTAGCACCTCTATGCCTAAGGTGGCCTTGGTAAGGCACTTTGGTGTATGGGCGTGTTACAAAGTGGTATCAGAGCGACGATTTTGGAACCTAAAACTAATGAACCCAGTGAATATAGGGAGTCAAATAAAATGAACCTGAGGTAGAAGTTGTAGGAGCTCATGCAAAGGCTTGGGAGACGTCCTAAAGTCGCGAACTCGCCCTACAGCTTCAAACCGGTCACAAGGAGGTGTCATAGGATCGCTATGTGCTAGTTAGTGATGTTGTATGTATGTTTTATACCATATTGTGTGTTATG
>VHZZ01019690.1:22586-33377 GCA_009801015.1 Silene noctiflora | reverse complement strand
CCCTTTTTCTCTATGTGCAAACCGGCCAAGAAGTGGGAGAAAAAGAGGTTTTTTTTTTCTAAATTTTCAACCTCTTAATGTGTGAATGAGGAAGGCTATATATAGCCCACAAAATGTAAAGAAATGAACCACCACAAACAATTTGTATTGGGTGTTGCCAACTCACATGGCACACCACACTAGCAAGGAATTTCGGTCCATATGGAGCCAATTCCGGTCATTTCGATTTCCGACATTTGTCCTACAAAATGCTTATAAGACTTATATTTAATTATCTTATATAATTAAATATTAATTTAATTATTTAACACTTAAATAATATAAATTAACAAATAATGTACACTTACCTTTTAAGTGACATTTTACAATTTTATCATTATAAAATGTGCCTTATAATTAACTATTAGTTAATTTTGCAACCTCTTGTAAATTATTAACTAATAAGCTCCGCCTCACGATATACACACATATATCGTAATAATATAAATAACTAACTATTAATTATTAAATTATTAATTAATTATTAATTAATTATCAAATAATTGAATAATAAATCTCTTTGGCCCGAGTTCGTAACTCGTCATCAATAAATAAATACACTTGACTTAATAAAAGTCAACTTATACAAAAATACTAATTATACATTGTATCTTATACAAATAATTAGTTTACTATTTGGGAATCGTCCTCTAGGTGTGACCGAAAGGGATCGGTTAATCATCGTCGTCTTACGACAGTAACGTCAAACTCTAATCAGTCGAGCATTACCGATTTACGTTGATCAACTGACAAATAAATAATCCCTGAAACTCCTTTTACGAGATTTATTATATAGACGGACTATTGAGGAGCACACTACAACAGGTTTTTGTTTGAAAAGTGAAATAACGATTTACTGCTTTTCGTTCTAATATTTATACTTTCCGCCAAAAACCCGACACGAACCGGACACTCGGTTGAGTACACGACACTCGGCCGAGTATGCGACACTCAACTGAGTGCAATGCACTCGACCGAGTACACACCACTCGACCAAGTGCTCTGCACTCGCCCGAGTCCTCAATTCCCAGAACACTGACAGACTAACACAGATGGGCACTCGGTCGAGTACCCTGTATTCCGCCGAGTGTCCCAACACTAAAAACCACGAGTATTATTAATATCGTTTTCGGTTCAGTGGAGTATTAAATTTTTCAAGTAGCCCAGCTATTTTGGGTAAGCATTTACCCCAAAACCTCAGTAGCAGATTCATCAATAACCCAGACAGGCACATGTTAGACATTATCCTTAGTTAACTCCACATCTTTATGCCAATCTCTCATAATTAGTAGTTTATTATCAAATAAGAAAGAACCATGTTTTAACACAGAAGCCTTAGCTTTCTCTGCTTTCAAACGAACAAGAAATATACCATTAAGGAGAAAAGACACCCTATTTAGGTCTAAATTGGCCCAGATTCTTTGAATAAAGCCCTCTAATATGCCCCATGGCGGATTTGCACCCAATATGAAACAGTAAACTGAAAATTTCCAGTAAGCAAGTTCTTCCAGGACATCCTCTAAAGTAAATTGAAGCAAATTTCCGGGTTATTCTTCAATTACTTCTAGCGGTTGCTTTTTCTGACCCTGGACCTACCATTCTTCTTATGTTACGTCAACAATAGGTATCCAGGTCATATGGGGGAATCCCTACAATTTCATTCATGTTTTGGGTTTTTTATTGCGAATTCTCAATGAGACCTTTTTTTTTTTTTTTTTGGTGTGTGTGTGTTTTTTTTTTGTGTGTGTTATTATTATAAACAAGATGAGAGAAAGTATTATTGGACACTATTTTTGTGATTTTCGGATTACTATAAAATGATGAAGGTTGATGAACTGGGGATCTCGCCATTATTGATCAATTTGGGGGTGCTGAAAAACTAATCGCATAAATCGCCTTCTCTCTCTATCTCTTCATTTTTACTTTGTCGTTATCCCTTATCCCTGAAGTAAATAGAACACAGAAACCACCTCCGTGACAACCGAGCTCTCTGCTCATCTGTACATGGTGGAGGGACCACCTCTCCTTTTGGATTCAACATGACCTTCAAAGGTTTCACACCATAAAAATAGTCCTTCACGTTAGAACTAGGGACAAGCACGTGAGCCTTAGCTACTCCTTTAACCATGTTATAGCCTATCATTTTCCTAGCCTCCTCCGAATTGACTTTCATTGCCGTCAGGCCATATCATCGCCTCGCCTTAACAGGGAAGACCCGAAATCATCTCGTAATCCTCCAAAGTAACCCCGACCTCTCCAAATGACAGGTGGAATGTCAAAAGTGGTATCCTAAAAGCGAACAAGCTGAGCCCGAATCATGGACATGTTAGCCCGAATCTTGTTCTCCCGAATCTGAATCCAAGCCTTTACCAAAAGCCCAAATGCCAACTTCTTAAGCATGGCATTGTCCTATTCCGACCTACTTATCCAAGTTGTTCATCATTGTTGTATACCCCGAAAAAAATCTCATAATTCTCGCTTTCTAGAAATATTAGAAAAACAAAAGAGGAATGTCAAAAAATACATTTATAAGAAATTCATTTCTAAATTCAAAAGAAGGAAAAATCACTTACTATGGTTTGGAGAGTGGGGAACGAAAGCTGATGCTCCGCTGCCCACACAAGGTGTGTATCGTCCCATTTTTTGACCCATGTCGGAGGCGGTTTTAATTGATTTTTACCCTTCCTCATTTTAATACCTCATTTAAGGAGGAGCCTTTGAAAAGACGTTCCCGATTAAATGAAACTTTTACCATCTCGGTAACCCGAGGAAACGATAATCAAATGGAACAATACAAAATACTTTATTGAAAATTACATCAATACTTTTAAAGGTCTCCACTGAATGAAATACAAACTCAAACCAACTGCCAAATACAAAATGTCTAGACTCCATGAGCTCCGTGCCACCCGTCCCACAATTCCAGCACCGCTTCACATTAGCTACTAACTTAAACCTCCTTTATTAAATGCTCCCTCTTCAATCGGAAATTATTAAATGGATCAACACAGGCCACCTCGGAAATCGATGACTATTTGACACAAATCATAAACACGTCAACCAAAGTTGAGTAGGGATAAAACAGACTTACTACCTGAATAAATGACAGTAATGCAAATGTAAATATAAATTGCAATAACCACAATAATGTCACACAATACCATTGAGTGCCTGGTCACCCGTTCTATACGGGTCAACCGCCACCCCTTTAACCAAGCATGACACAACTCCCTGATACCGTGCTCATACCAATATGGTACACTCCCCGTCACCGTAACAACTCAATCATATAAAATGCCATACACACTGGCACAACTCTTTGTCACCGTGCCTCACATTATCACGCATACCGGCGCATCTCCCTGTCACCACGCCTCATATAACATGCAATAACAATACATTCATAAAAGAGTAATAGCAACCACAATATAATACCTTATGCTAAGTAAACATTTGCATGTTGTGTCATTTTGTTGATCGAATATCACGAGTAGTCGATCGACTGGAACAACTAGTCGATCGACTAGATCACACGTGCACGCATTTTGGCAATTACTATTATACAACAATAAACGTAATATTGATGAGTAGGATATCCCTACCAATTCAGCGGTAAATTCCGCAATAACGATACAAGCAAGAACCTAAAACCGCTACTCTAGGAATCCACCACCTAATTTACGCAATAAACAATAATATACAATCAATAACTCAACAATACCATTACAATAAAGAATACTAGCCAAACCCCTCTCTCCTGAGTCACAGTTGCTACGCCCTACCCCACCCGTGCTCAGATGGTTACGGTTTGACTCGTCCTCGGTTTTACGTGCCAACACACAAATATTGCACACTGTATGTATTTATTCATACGATTAACTTTCTAAAACCGTCTTAGGGCATAACTAATACAATCCTAATAGTATCAGTATTATAAACAATTAATTTAGAATTGATAATAGGACACTTACAATAATTATGCAAGAATCGTTGTGATGAGGTTGTGACGGAATTACGAGCCCTTTTCCTTTCCCTTTTCCCACGTTGGATTGGTGTAGGTGTGTGTCTTGTTTTAAACTGACAAAAGGAGTATAATGATGTGGAATGGGGTTTATATAGGTCTAAGGTTAAAATTAGAATCTTGCGTAAAACTCCATTGGACTGAACTTAGTCGATCGACTAAACGCCACTTTGCGTAGAAATCCAAACTTTGCCAATCCTTTACTTAGTCGATCGACTAACAATACCGGTCGATCGACTTAACTCGTACATGACAAAATACGTCACGCATAAAAGACCATAGACGACCATTCCTTTCTACTTAGTGATGAGTAGTATTCTGGTCGCGTTTTGCTCCTCATTTATACCTTATTTCGACTCGATTTTGCGTGCTTAATTGATTTAAATAACTCATTTTAATTACTAATTTATAATAATTATCGTATTAGTTATATTTAGTAATTAGTCAGATCTTTATATGAAATTAGTATTAATATTATTTTAATGTAATAATGTAGGTGAGACGGAATTGCAAGACGGAAATTCCAGCTCGAGACGAAGGCAAAGGACGGATGGAAGGCCAAAGTCAAGGTCAAGATTAACCTTGACCATCAACCTTGACCAAGCCCAATCTTCTTCATCATCAACAACCTGACCCAATCCTTAGCATTTCGTATTTCATCATCAAGCATCATCACCAATTCACCATTCATCATCATCAACAACTCGTGACCATCAACCATCTATCACCTTTCGTCCTCCACCATCATTCACCACCACCAACATCACGATTTTATCATCACCACCCTCAATCCTCACTTCGCCCTCCACCATAATCATCAATCCATCATTTCGTGCTCGTCTTCATCCATTCACCATCGACATGGCTCCTCATCAACAAGCAAGCAACAACAAGCTCTTTGCATCCTCTGCCGGTTTACCGGCCGCCGCCTCCTCCACCGGATCAAAACAACAGAGCAACCCCTCGTTTCTTCCTCAATTCTGAAAATACACGGCGCCGGCCTGCCACCGGCGACCGGCATACCGGCTCCCAACTCCCAAAACGCGCAAGCACCAACAGCCTGTGTCCCCTGCCGGTTGCCTTACTGCCGGTGGACCGGCTCCCACGACTCCACAGCAATTTCCTCCTCTAAATCTCAAACGCTCGGCGCCGGTGCCCTTGACGGCAGCCGGTCGACCGGCCTGGACGCCAAACACGAAGAAAATGAAGGGAGGAAAGGACAGTCTTGCCCCTGTTGCTTCTGATTTGAAAAGGCTGCGTTTGAAGCTTTAAGAAATGTCGTTTTAATTGTTTGTTTTTGGCATCATAAAAGAAGGTGTAGAAGACGGTATTAGAGGAGATTAGAAAGTTTTTGGGCTAGTAAAGAGGGATTGAGAGGGAATTAGTTTTGGGCTGTGATTTATGATAGAAGATTAGGCCCAAGTTTAGTGGACTAGAGGATTAGTATAAAATCATTAGCCTAGGTTTTTATAAGAACAACACTTCTTACAATTTTTTATCCATTAGTTTAGGAGTAAATTAGATTTTACTCCCTTTTAAAACCAATTTTTTTTAAAATTACTCCCTTTTGAATTCGTTTTCTAAAATTACCCCCTTAAGTTGTATTTTTTGCTAAAATTACTCCCTTAAGTTGCATTTTTCCCTAAAATTGTTTCAAAACTCCAATTTAAGTTGACTTATTTTCTCTGTTTTTGAACTCCCCGTACATTTGTCTACATAGGTATACCTTTCAATGTATAGATTGGCTAAGTCACAAACAAAATAAGTTCAAAAACAGACAAAATAAGTCACTTAAAGTGGAGTTTGGGAACAATTTTAGCAAAAAATACAACTTAAGGGAATAATTTTAGCAAAAAAAATTAAAAGGGAGTAATTTTAAAAATTTTGATTTCAAAAGGGAGTAATATCTAATTTACTCTTAGTTTAGAGAGAAAACCCTATGTACTAGCTTAAAAACCTTCTTTAATTAAAGTTGTAATCTTTTTTCAATATAATTTCAATTACTCTTTAGTTTATGCAATATCTTAATTTTCTCATTAGTTTACATTTAGTATTGGGTTGTAATCTAGAGGAAGAAGACATTCATCCTACTTATCTCAATCCAAGTTCATTACTTTCCACTTAATTGGTATAATTCTTATCTTTTGTTTACTTTTACTTCATTAGTTTAAATTTATTGTCTTACTTTTTTGATATTCATTCAAAGTAGTAATCTTTATCATGTTTACAATGTTTGATTGCGCTTATTCAAATGTTTACATTTCTCTTTCAAGCATGTGTGAGTAGTCTTATCTAGAGCTTATGGGGATATTGGATTGTCAATGGGCTTGAATTTGGGTTGTTAACATTTAGATTTGGGTGGTTTATTGGTCTTCACTTTTATGCAGATGAAGTGTTTGTAGGATTGTTTGAACGAGAGCTTATGCTTTCGATACTCACATGTATATTTATTAAATCATACGAGTAGAGATTTCTAAACACGTGTTCATATCGCTAAACATGCATAACTAATACTTCGCTCAAACGCGAAAATCCCCTAATATAGTCTACTGGTCGTTCGACTGACTACACAGGTCGATCGACCACCAGTCAGGACGTTTGACCTCTCATTCGACATAAGAGGCTCCTTTTCGAAACTTAAGCCTTTTTCGATCGACTCATCCCCATTGTCGATCCACATTCGGTATAACATCTCCCTTGTCGATTGTTCACACACATCCAAATCGTTAGACAATGTTTCGTAATTGAACACCCCCAACAATTACATCCATAATCCGCATTTTTATACCAACTATTCCAATGTACTTAAATTCATCTGCTTTACTAGACCCTCGCAGCATATGCCTTAACGTGGCGATTCTCCATCACGGTTTCTCATACCCTTTGCTTAGCAATGATATCTCCCATCGTACGGTTTATTGCTGTCAACTAATTGCGTAGATAAGACAAGTAATGTAACTTAAGCAGATTAACATGACCAAAATTTAGGATGCTAGCTATAACATAGAATGGCAACACTTTTAGAAATATAGGAATTGCCAAGACTTTATTAACTAGCAACAACATATTTCGAACTTTCCAGATTCGGAACGAAAGATTAAAACAGTATAAAACCAATTAATAAGTTTTCATCCTTTTTAAAACATATTACTAGTTTAGAAAATAACCAATAAAATCTAAATAAATAAATATATTAATTATGGACATCCTTTCTTCTTGTAGTTCTCAGACGACCCTTTTGAGTCTGTAACCAAATCGCGCCCAACCATACTCCCTTATTAAACCTCTAGGCACATTTGGTCCTTAAATAAACATCAATGCGTCCTCGGAGTTAGGGTCCAAGTGACTCTGCCCTTTTGGCTCGTCGGGTTCAGATCCCTCGAGGTCCACTTCTAAGTCTTCTGTAATACATCGTGTTTTATGACCTTTGAGTACTCTGTCGAGTAGAGGGTACTCTATCGAGTAAGTAAGAATTAGAGTCTGGCAGTGTTCTGCTCGTTAGATACTCGACCAAGTTGGGTCAACTCGATCGAGTAGGGGTTACTCGATCGAGTTACGAGTTTTACCTGGTTTGATTTTAAGTAAAAAGGGGAGAAGTTATTTTATTTAATCAACGCATCTTTACATCAGTTTTACTTTTACTTTACAACCTTTTACATCGTTCAAACAAAACAAGATCTACTCTCCCTTTTTACTCTCAAATCAAGGCGTCCGTTCGTCATCTTTTGGGGCTTTTGATATCACTGCGATCTTCGTGTCGAGGGTAAGATTATTGTACCAATTTTATGTTAATTATGTAATGTAGGTTAAACCATAATTGGGTAAATTGGGGGTTTTGGAGTAATTGTTGTATTATTTGTGATTTGGATGTTTAATTGTATAGGAGGTGACTTCGTAGAGGAAAGCTTTTGAGTTGCTTGCGCTAGCTTCGTGACATCCATCTTAGGTAGGGTTTTCTCTACTCAGTTATTCTATATGTAATTGTGACGATGTGATAAATGAACATAATTAAGACATTGGTTAATTTACTGTATTATCATGATTATTATTATGGTTGTGTATTGTATGTGGTTCGCGAGGTGCGCCCTCAGCTGAGTGGAGTCCATTTGCGGGAATGGTTTCACTCCCTTGTTCGCCCCTTGTGGTTCCCGTTACAAGGGGGTTGTGCACATTAAGGATCATAAGTTTTTCGCTCTATGATGTGAGCGGGGCTTAGGTGGTAAAGGCTGCGGTCCCCACTGGCAGAGCTACACATTTGGTGTGTAGTCAGATGTATGGTGTTGGTGGTGTTGGAGGATTGTGATGTGGTATTATGATTGCTTTATTGAGTCGTGCAGTAACTGACCCCGTTATGTGTGCTTGTATTTGTGATGATCTATTCGGGGGTGGTGAGCAGTTGTTTGACTTGGATAGTTCGCGGGTTTCTTGGGATGGAGTCACCACTGAATCTCGTAGGTAGTCTGTCGCCGTGTCTTCTGATAGCTTGATTTCAGTACGTTATAGTATTCTGGTTTTGAGACGGTTGTACCTCACATTGAGGAATTTTGGTTTTGACATGTATCACTTTAACTTTAAATCATTAAATGTTGTTTCTTAATGGTTTCTTTTGATCTACTGTACCTTGGGTAACCGAGATGGTAGCATCTCTATATGCTGAGCTGGTCTTGGTAAGACACCTTGGTGTATGGGGGTGTTACAAAGTGGTATTAGAGCGAGAAACGATTTTGAAACCTGTAACCAATGAATCTAATGAACATAGGGAATCAAATTAAAATGAAACCGGGTAGGAATTGTTAGGAGCTAATGCAAAGGCTTGGGAGACGTCTTAAAGTAGCGAACTTGCCCTTCCAACTTTGAACTGGTCACAATGGGTGTGTCATGGGATCGCTACCTGTTTCCTTGTTGTTTCTAATGCATGTATATGGTATGGATATGTGAATGAAATGGTTGATGAAAGGAGGTGGAGGTATGTGTAGTATATGTGGTATACATGAAAGAGATGATGTGTTTACGTGATGAATGGTTTAAATTGTGGGTGTATCTTAGTAACATGTGAATAGGGGAAAGATGTCGTTTATTATTTTGATTTTATTTCATGAAGTTACGATTTAAACGTATCTTAGTAACATGTGAATAGGAGATGGTCGCATGAGTTTTAAATAATTTTTGTTGCAGTCTTGGTAGAGTCTTAAGCATGTTTTTGGGTCGTTAGTGTCGTGCTTGGAGTTTTATGTTGGGTTGTAGGTAGTTGGTTGTGTGGTTTTGAGTATGTAGAGTTTTGTTTTCGGTTTGGGTTTGAACTTCGGGGACGAAGTTCATTTTTAAGAAGGGAAGACTGTAATACATCGTGTTTTATGACCTTTGAGTACTCTGTCGAGTAGAAGGTACTCTATCGAGTAAGTAAGAATCAGAGTCTGACAGTGTTCTGCTCGTTAGATACTCGACCGAGTTAGGTCAACTCGATCAAATAGGGGTTACTCGATCGAGTACGTTAGTTACTCGATCGAGTAGCTTCGAGTTACGGGTTTTACCTGGTTTGATTTTAAGTAAAAAGGGGAGAATTTATTTTATTTAATCAACGCATCTTTACATCAGTTTTGCTTTTACTTTACAACCTTTTATATCGTTCAAACAAAACAAGATCTACTCTCCCTTTTTACTCTCAAATCAAGGCGTCCATTCGTCGTCTTTTAGGGCTTTTGATATCACTGCGATCATCGTGTTGAGGGTAAGATTCTTGTACCAATTTTATGTTAATTATGTAATGTCGGTTAAACCCTAATTGGGTAAATTGGGGGTTTTGGGAGTAATTGTTGTATTGTTTGTGATTTGGATGTTTAATTGTATAGGAGGTGACGTCGTAGAGGAAAGATTTTGAGTTGCTTGCGCTAGCTTCGTGACATCCATCTCAGGTAGGGTTTTCCCTACTCAGTTATTGTATATGTAATTGTGACGATGTGGTATATGAGTATGATTAAGACATTGGTTAATTTACTGTGTTGGCATGATTATTATTATGGTTGTGTATTGTATGTGGTTCGTGAGGTGCGCCCTCGGCTAAGTGGAGTCCATTTGCGGGAATGTCTTCACGCCCTTGTTCGCCCCTTGTGGTTCCCGTCACAAGGGAGATGTGCACATAAAGGATCATGGGTTTTTCGCTCTATGATATAACACCCCTATTTATTCAGGAGCCTTTAGCAAGACATTCCCAAATAAATAAGACTGTTACCATCTCGGTTACCTGAGGCAATGATTACAAAGATAACGAAAGAACAGTACTTTAAATTAAAGCTTTAGTGTTGAGGCCATTTATTACAAACCAAATCCATATACTTAATTAAATATATTACAGTAGCAGCGGAAAATAAAAACTGAATCATTAAACTTAAGTGATCCAGTCTCCTAAGTTCTCTTGTAGCCTCACGCCATCCAGCTCCCAGCTTAGTCAACTGAATTCCTGTCAATCAGTCTGCTCCCCAATAATTGGTTCATCACAGGTGTTAACGAATACATGGTCAACCACGAGGTTAAGTAGGATATAAATACACAACAGGACAATAATAAATGCATACAAATATGACCATGCAACTGATGCACCTCCGCATCCGACACCATCACACAACTCCAATACTCCCCGTGATCACATTCCGATTCTCCCACCCCGCCATTCCCTAGGCCGAGGTAACTCAACCGTCGTTGAGATCCAGGTCAACGCCTGAGGACACCATGGT
>VHZZ01019686.1:5419-17784 GCA_009801015.1 Silene noctiflora | reverse complement strand
TTTTCGTTTTGTATAACTTAACTTATGTTTTTACTCTTTCCGCACTCTTAGTTGATGATGACTCTCCGCTTTGGACTTTAAAAATGTTTTAAAAATATCGTATTTTCGCTGCTTATTTTATCATGTATGTTTTATTTGGTGTCCTAAATAGCGGGGTGCCACATATAATATAAGTATGTTATATTTTGGAAATTATGAAAAGATAATTTAATCAAGCTATATTTTCAAAAAAATATAATATTCCGTAATTATTTCGATTTTATTTAATGCATATATATAATATATTTATATAAATATATAAGCCTCTTAAATTGCATTTCTAAATAGTAAAAGTAATTCTGTTAGTAGTGAAAAGAATTGTAGTAACATTGCATATAGTAATATAATAGTAATCATTCATTTGAATAATCAAAGTAACAATATTATCAGCGAGCGGCAGTAGTGAAAGTAATAGAAGTAACAACGGGAGTAGCGAAATTATCAATATTAATACAACAGTAGTGAAAAGTAACAATAATTACGGCGGGAATAGTGAAAGTAATAGTAATAATAACGAATGTAATAAAAGTAACAATACTAACAAAAAAAAAAACTATATATGAACAATTAGCTAACCAATCAATTTAAGTAAAATATTAATAGGGGAAATAGTGAATTTGTCTCATAATTTATTTCATCGTAATTTTAAGATGTCATAGAAAAATATATTAATGATATTTTTATAAGTTATGCAACTTAAAAGTAATTTTATTTAATTGAAAACAAATTTTAATGTTAAATAAAGGTAGCTTGGGCGGAACCGGGCACCAATACTACTATATCTCAATTCTCAAGTAATCTCAATTCTCAAGTAATCACAATTTACAAGTACAAATAATCATATATTCATTCATATGAGATTGCAACCAAAGATGTTTATAGGCTTGATCAATCTTCCATAATTCCAAATCATATGTCTAGCCTTTTTTTTCTATTTTTGTTTTGATAAAGAAAGAAAACTACTTTAATCAAAATTAACATATAACATTCTCGTGGATGTGAGCGGTAAAACAAGTCAAAACTTTTGGTTTTCATGTGTTCTGCTGCCTCTCATTATGTGTTGTGTTGTGTTGCGTTTATGGCCATTAGGGCGCCTACGAGTAATGTTAAAGTGTGGTCGAATGATTTATCTCCGCCTATTGTGAATTTCGGATGCTCATTAGCTACCATAAGTATTTATATTCCGACTATGAGGGGACGGTAGTATAGTTTGCTTAGATACGATAGCCATGAAGCTTATGGTTTCCATTTGTATGCTCCATCTCATGGCCATTCAGCCACCTAAGAGCACGGACGAATGAGTTGTTTGGTCTAACGGGTTAATTCACTCTTTAACGATCTATCATAAACATCAACTTTCTAAGGTACAAAGGAGTTGTAGTTCGCTTGGATGCAATATAATGAAGCTTATGTATTTGTCTATCAAATCTTTCTCGAGTATATTCTTAAATCAACTTGTAAGAAGAAATTTGGATATTGTCGCTCGGAATATTGTCGCTCTGAATTCTCTAGTTAAGACGAAGAAAGATGATTGTAAAATAATACAAGCTTCCTATCTTCTCGGAAGACAAAAATAATTTATAGTTGAGATTTAGTTAACATGTTATCCCAGAAAAATGTACAGTACTATACAAGAGTTTTCAGCTATTAACGAAACTGTACTTAGACTCAACATAATCTTCTGCATCCCACAAAAAAGATCCAAATGCAACTGCCTCTAAAACCAGCATTGTCAACCCTGAAAACGTAATCGACACAATTTCATCGTTCTCCGTCTCCAGTACACCGCCTCCACTTACCTTAATATCTGGCCGACCAAATATGGCTTGTGTCTGCCTTTCAATCAACATCATAGCTTCCCTGGATCTAATGGTTGCATACCTCTGGAGAGTCTCGGAGTCCAAGTACATGACATATGACCTGAGTTTGTAGGATCCACCATCACCAGAATCCTCAGGAAGGCCATAACTAATAACCTCTTCATCAGCAGGGATTTGTATAAGTGAATCTGGATCCCAAAATGGGCTTTCAGGTACAGGATCCTGAAACTTGACAGTGTTTTTGCCGAAGTCTTTTGGAAGAGTGTTCATGGCTCTTTCTAGTTGGTATCTTTGGTCGACTCGTCTGAGAAAATATCCGTACATTATAGAGGCAGCATATAGCTTCCCGAGTTTTATTTTGCTGATCTCAATAAGAGTCTGCAATGGGCCCACAAGCCGCTCCCCGAGCACAAGGGACAGGTGGCTTTGAATCATCTCGAATGCTTCCGGAGAGTGTACAGATTCAAGTTTTTCTTCTTGGTTAGGCCAAAAATCGACCCTGCCTGTAATATCTGGACTTGGCGTTATCTTCGGGATCATTGAGATATTATTCTCCACAAATTTCAGCACAATCAAACAGTACAATATCTCCTCCAAGACTTTCTGTCTGTCCTTTTCTCTGACTTCAGCTATTCTCCTGAAGTGATCACTCTATAAAGTTACTTTTCTTCAGTTAGGAGAGGCTTGAGTCAACAACAACTATAGCATTACTCCAGAGCCTTAAAAGGCTCCCGCTAATACAAATTGCATCATAAATTGGTACTTCACAAAACCAAAGGAGTAAACAACGCATGAGACATTTTGCTTTGTTCCATGATGTTCCAAAACCAAAAGCAAGATGGATTCGGGTTGACTCTAGGGGAAATGAAAATAAGGGTAGTCAGACACTCATACGTAGTTAAATATTGATACAGGGATTGATAAAATTTTGGAAGGAATCAAACAAATGGTTTAAAATCGTGGTCGCGGTAATGATGTCACGGAATCATCCTCGAGACGGCCATCGGGGTAACGGGGTTATACTTATTTTACAAGCTTTTGTATATAATTTTCTCATCTATTGGCTATTTCATATAGAATTAAAATTAGTTCTATTTAGAATAATTAATTTGAGCAACGTTATACAAGATTTAAGAGCTTTTCATTACAAAATTTGGCAAGTACTAGTTATAACTTGTCACGATATTTTCCTAGTTTTAGTTTACCCAATACATCTCGGGATGTCTCGTATCGGTCGCCTCCGTAACCGATACATCTCGGGAGATACGCGTCCCGACCAATATTTTAAACCATGATCAAACATTAGTGTTTATCAACTGGAAGGATCAAATACAAAATATCTGAATGTACAAAATGACCCCTTTCCCAAAGAAAAAGGAGCCTTTTTTCCTTCATGAGTCATTCTTTTAGCTTAAATTTAGCGTAAAATGTGAGATTGTCTGAATACAAATTTAAGGCCAGAAATTGTTACACAAGACTAACTTTATCAACAACCCAAGACCCAAGTGCAACGAACAAATTAACAAAGACGCAGGACGAAGAATGTCATGATAGGCGGGAATATTGATCATGGGTATCAAGATTCTTATAAAACCGTACTATTAAAATATGCAACAAAATAAAATTAATTTGATGATGACCAATTTTCGAAGTACAAGTTGGGGAAACAAGAGAGAAAAAAACAGGAGCATTCCTTGGGACAGAAAGTTGTGAGGTTTTAACATGAAATTTTTGGCTAGTTCCTACCGAATGTATTTGTACTGAAGCAACATTAACATTATCATGATGTTCCACCAAAATCCAAGAGTTCATACCATCTTAGAGTCCAATGGGTGGCTATGCCAATGATTAAAAAAGAATGCTCATAGACCACACAATGATTAAAAAAAAAAAAAAAAAAAAGGAGCCATTGGTAAGCACCTGTACAGAAGGAGGTCTTGAGATGAAGATGGAGTTTCTTTCTTTTGAGCCTCTCTATCATTTTGCAGGTTCTCTAGCTGCTGGTCAATAGCTGCAGGTAGAAGATGTGGATGAGTTTGTAAAATTTGAGTCAACAGTTGACCAGTTGGAGACTCCAAGTGAACAGGAGCGATTGGTGAAATCTCCTCTCCAGATTGGTTTGATGCTCTCACCGTTAATCCCCTTGACTTGCTCCTATCCAGCCCTGCAAGCTTTCCGATGTAAAATGAACTATAGCTCTGCAAATTAAGATCCAAGGATTAATAAATTTGAGCAATTAAAGGGCTTTTTACAACAATATTACCTCAGTGCGTCAATGGCGTCTTTGGCTCCATTGGAAATATGGAAAAATTAAAGGGCTTTTGTGGCAAAAAAAATTCTAATTTTATATTTCTTGGTGTCAACGGAGCCACAAGGAAAATTTTAAGGCTGACTTGTTTTGAACCCAACTCATGAGTACCAGAGTACCACCACTCAATACGTTTACCAACTAATCTAACTAAAAATTATCTCCAACTTTAGGACCATTGAGTCGATGATATCCAAACAACGCAGAAGCTGATGGCCACAACATCTTGGATAAAGAATGTATACTTTATGGAACATGCCCCCATCATAGAATGATAGAGGGAATAGACTCTAATTTGGATACTTTTGACGGTAACTGAAACACTAATTTTTTTTGCACAGATTTCCTAGAGTGAAACAAAACAGCGAACGAGGTATAAACATTTAAAAATATGTCTACTATAATGGTATAAGCAAATTAAATGGTAACCCAAGTGATAAATGAATGGATTTTTCACTTAAAATGGGATGAGCGAGTTAAAGACGTTACTTAGTCCGTCCTCCAATAGTCACACCACAGAGATTATATCAGTGCGCCATCAATTTCAACATTGTGCACTGCGTCTTGATAAATGAGAGGCTAAAAAAGAGTTAGCATTCGCTTTGGATTGGAATAGAATACATTATGCATTAGTGGAAGAGGTTTAAAGACATCATACGTTAATGTCATGGTGCTCTTAGAACCGCAGATCTCCTTGAAGCAGTCTAAGCCTATTGTTTTTTTACGGTTGCAACAAACCACCTTGTAGAATTACTTGCAAATTTTGGCATTTGAAGATCAACACTTCACTCACAGCGATTACCTAAGCTTCGATTTTTTTCCAGTGTCGTACTACCTAAGTGGCTTTTATGATGAAATGATGCCCTCTATAGAGGTTTTACACTCCGATAAGAACATAAAAGCATACATATCACCGAGTTGCAAGCAACTACTTGTTGCGTTCCGTCTAAATTTGTCCAATACCAAGGTAACTTATGTTACTTCGAAGAATACTGACACTGATTTGGAGGACTGTCCAAGTATTCAGAGTTGCCTAACACTCGGAAGAAGAGGGTCCATCTTTTGACCATGAAAAAGGATTTCGCTAACATGAAGATGTGCAAGCATGGGAAGAAGCTACTCATGTAGCAACTCAAGGGAAAGTAGAGTGCAAATAGTATTTTATAGCCACATGGAATAAACCCTTAAGCATCACAAGACTAAATTGGTACGAGTAAAATGCGATCATGCCAGCTCCATCCAAGTTATGACCAGATGGTAAGTAGAATGGTGAGGTTGATAATATTTTGTAATCTAGGCATATATATAATGTGCAGTAAAATATCTCTTATGCCAACTGGTCATATGGAGACAAAAGAATTTTTAGGTCTCTACATGAAAAAAGATGGATTAAAGAGCCATCTTTAGTGCACGGGGAAGGAATGAAGCAACCTTAAAAATGCTGGATCATACGCATTCCTAATATTAAGTAGGAAAAACTAAGCAAAGTCAGCATAGAAGACCACAAGTTATGTTTCCTCCTCTAACATATGAAAGACACAGTGATAGTGCCTTCCCACGATTGTGCATCCCTATGTGAAGTGAAACCTTGAATACTTAGAAGGACCTCCAAGAGGGAAAAACAATACTAGTATTTGATGCGATTAGTTTTATTAAAAAAAATGTGAAATGCAAGAACCAGATGGTTGCAACTCGGTGGCAGGCATGCCTTGACTTTTTTCCGAGTCCAAAGCTCTATAATGGATAATGGAGGGTATTACTTAAAAATAAAAAATAAAAAAACATCTATGATACTTCAACAAGAACGAATATCCCATGGTTTTAACCAACAAATAAAAGTATTGGTCTGTATTGGTCTTTAAGCATTCAAATTTGAAAAGAAACTCTGCCACAGGTCATTGTTACTCCAATAAAGGAATTAGGAACATCAACGCATATAACCAATTTAATGCTAGTATTAACCAACAAATAAAAGTGCACTGAGGAAGTTGAAGGAGAATTCACGTATTCTACAACAAAGCCTTAGCTCTCCAGTATTTTTGAGTCAGCTATAAGGTTCACAAAAACAAGGACTAAATTCAATGACCTTGAAATTTGGTGAAGTTGTAAAGTTCCTTCACTTGACTTTGTACTTTGGGGTTTATAATCAAATGGTGAGAGGCAGATAGTATATAGAGAACCACGTTAAAATAATGGTAATCTTCAAGGTACTCATCATTGGAAGCCAAAGTCCACAGTATCTTACATCACTCAACTACTGCCCAAAGAACAATCTACATTTAAGGTATATATCTTTTACAAGTAAAACCCTTATTACAGATCTTCACATAACACGCCCTTCCTCCATTGATTACTCATCATCTCACACATTAAAATCCTGTATGCCAGTCAATTAAAACTTTCCGCCTATTAACACATATATGTCACTTCAAGAAAGTCATATAATCAACTACTTTTGCAAGTCTTCATAATATACTGACTCCACTTCACGGCTCCCATTTATTATTCTATTATGGAGACTAAAGATGCCAATTCCGCAATCAGTGTTATTTCAGTAGTTCATTTTGGAATCAGTCTGCCAACTATATGTTGTTAGAGGTGATTGGCAACTCCCCAAACCCTGCTCTAAACAGATCCATACTAGGTTGTTGTTGAAATCTCAGCCATACTTATTAACATATTTAGAATCTTCTCATGAGTACTTGTTCCCAACATGTTCTCTAACCCTTTATTTGGACGGGGAGAGTTGGAGAGAAGGGGAACAATATTTCTTGCTTGGGTAGTAAACTGGGTTTATGGGTAATGAAGGGATCCATTTCCCTCTTACAAACCAAATTAATATAGCTCAAACATAGGATAGGAAATATTCAGAAGGAAACACCAAACCCGCAAGCCCTGTCCCTCCTCCCTCCCCTTTCCTGCACTTGATCCCCCTGCCCTCCGTTTTCCTCCTCCTTATGTATCCAATCAAAGCTTGGTCAGTGAATTCTAGACTCAGTGACATGTAGCTAAAATGTCATTGATTTAAAGATGCTATACCACGATAAATGAGGAAATCGAAAGTAATGTCCCACACGGCCACACTGCCACACTACATGATGAAATAGTACGGCTGTATATTTTAAAGATTAATACAATGTCCGTGTAAGTTCATCAACCATCTATTACAATCAAACTTGCTTCCTTAGGATTGATATACGAACCACTGCGAGATTAAAGTCCTAACATGAGAAGTTCGATTAAACCCAAGTTACCTAACTATGGTTTAAAACTTAAAGGAGATAATCTTTGCACATTTTATAAGTAGACGTGATCAATGAACAACATTGATTCACTTAAGGTTTAAACACAAGGAACATGCCATTGCCCGATTTCTTCATATAAGCAAAAGTTTAAAAGTTTCTATAAGGGCATCCACCATAGTTGGGTTCTAATAGTCGGTTTACATAACTTCACATCTAAAAGAAACCCTTAACTTCATTAGTAGATTTGATACATAACCCGTAACACAAAACCTTATGTTGGAGAATATTACGGTATATTGTATTATACCGTAATCGGAATAATATCGTATTAGAATAAGTTATATTATATTGTGATATCAGTTATATTATATTGCGATATGTTTTAGATATTTGAAGTACTATAAATATAGTACCATTGTATTCATTTCAATCACAAACGAACAATATCAATAATACTATGATGATCGTTATGTTTCCCCCCCTTCTCGAATTCTATTACCTTAACAACTAACAAGTGAAATTCAAGTGAAATTGAATTTGCAAGAATGAATCTTTCAACATGTCAAGTGCCTACCCCAATGCTTCATAGTCTATCCTAAAAAGGGAAATTACCCAATACTCGGTAATTTCTAGTGGGTCAAAGGTTTCCGTAAATATTAGAGTTTAGAGGGTTGGACGTACCCAGTGTCACCCTTGTGTTAACCGCGGAGAGGTTGTTTCGATATCAAACAAATACCCATGAAATTCACCACACATAATAGTACTCCATGGACCATGAAACAAAGAAAGAGAACTGTTTTATCAAATACTCGTCAAATTTCAAGAACATACATGATATAATAATTCTAATAAATAGTACTACAAGGTAAAACAGAAAATAAAGAGAAAATAAAAAGAAGGGTAATTAAGAAAGGAACATACTTTAGTGGAAGAAGAAGAAGAAGCAGCAGCAGCAGCAGCAGAAAGAAAGGAGGGTTTAAGAGAAGAAGTAAAATCAGGAGAACGGTAGGAAGAAGCAGTAGAAGAAGGTAATGCTACCAATACATCAGTTATGCCACCTGAGACCTGCATTTCCTCCTCCTTTAATTAAGAAGACTCAAGAGAGAGTTGGAGATTAATGGTTGATTTTTCTTTCTCAAGGGTTGTTATTAGAATCTTGTGTTGATATCAATGTTATGTTGGTACTTTGCGTTTCACTTTTGCATTCTTTGTGGCCTCGCCCTCTTTGCCCTCCTTCCGGGCTTTGTGGATATAAACAAGGGGGAAAGTAGGGAATGATTCTCAGGGGTTAGCTCTTATAGTCTTACGTGTAATTTATTTCCATTATTTTTTTTTTTTTTGGTCGGTGTGTAAAAGATTGTGAGTTACATAGCAGGTTTTGCTATATTATGTGCAATTCTATTAAACTTTTAGGACAATGGCTTAGCGAGAAATAATGACAGGAAGAGCAAAGGCTCCTTATATCAGTGACGATATTCTTCACTTCCTAACTTAAATCACCAACGTCATTACCAAACACAAACAGTCCGAGGTTGCATCAATGTGTCTGAATCCCATTGCAAGGGCCTGCACAATAGCATCCCTAAGTGCCATTGCCTCAGCTTGAAGGGGCGTCTTTGCCCAGAACTTTAAAGACTCAGAATGGAAAATAAACTCATTGTTGTTAACAAAAATCCAACCAGCCGATGCACGAAACCCTGCAGTCCATGAAGCATCGCATTTTAAACGTATGTGCTCAGAGCATAAAGATAATCCAACAAGGAAGAAAGGTTAGTGATTTGAAATTCGGTCCATATCAGTAAGGTCCTCATCCTCCAAATTGATCGAGTCACAAGGAATAAGCAACTTCTCTTTTTCAGCAAGAAAGTTGAGGCTAGCTCCAGGTTAATTAACTTAAGAACAACAGTATAGTCTGGATCCTGATCCTTAAAGACTTTATCATTCTGAAGGCACCAAATTTTCCATAGAAGACTGAGAAAAGAGGAGATCGCAGCAATTGGATTAGGTTGCTTAGAAAGTAGAGTAATCCAATTAAGGATCCAATATTGGATGGAAAGATGGTTTCCAGCCTCACTTCTAATACCAAGATCCGAGCCAAACCAAAATCCAGAAGCTAAGAAACAATCCCTGAAAAGATGCTCAAGGGATTCAATATGATTTGAATCAGAAGCACAAAAAGAGCAGAGGTGTCGCCAGCCAAGACCTCTTAACTTAGCTTCTTTACCACATGGAAGGGAATGAGAAGCTACACGCCATAAGAAGATCTTCCATTTACTCTGAATAAGTAAAGACCAAAGCTTGCGTTTGCAGAAATCGGTACACAAGGAATCCATTCTGTTTTGGTCTCTCAAAAAGGCCTGGATATTCCATTTATAGTTGAAGGCAAGAGCATAACCATGTTTAATGGTGTAATTTCCATTCTTGCCCAAATTCCAAAAAACTTGATCTGGTGAAAATTCTTTGGGGAAAGAAATAGCCAAAATGGAAGGAGAAACCTGTGGGCCACAAAAATTCAGCACAAGGTCTTCATTCCAGCACTCATTTTCAGTTTGTAATTGGAAGACACTATGGAAGGATTTGGAGACCAGATCATCATCCGAAAGATTAAGAATCTGAGCAAGAATTCGCCCATCAACCCATTTATCATGCCAAATATCGAAAAGAGAAGGGAGCCAACCTGCCAGGTTAAGTTCTTCTTAAGAAGGTCCATACCCCATAAGATACCTTTTCCACCCCAAGATAAAGCAGCCATAGAGTGAGAGACATTCATTACAGATGTAACAGATAAATTATATTTATTACCAAACACTTGACCAAGGAGACAAAGTGGCCTATCTATGATATTCCACGCAATTTTCGCAAGAAAACTTTGATTGAGACATGTTGTATTTATAATGCCCAAGCCTCCACTACTTTTAAGTAAATTAATAAATAACTTACTGCTCCAGTGAATATTGGAAGAATCACTTGTACCACTCCACCAAAAATGCGATAACGAATAATCTATCTTTGAGGTCATGCTTACCGGCATTTTAAATGCCGATAGAGAGAAAATAGAGAGTGAAGATAGCACAGAGTTAATCAGAGTCAATCTTCCTGTAACATAAAGAGATTTGTTATTCCAGCTTAAAATTCGTTTCCTTATTTTTTCGACAACTGATGCAAAAACTTCTTTTGTGCTAGCACCAAATTCAGTAGGCAGATCTAAGTATAGCCCCATATTCTTATCTCTTGGTGCCTGTAAAATTTTAAAACACTTAGAGGCTAAACGAAGTGTGGCGTTTGGGCTAATAAAAATTGCATATTTAGAATCGTTGACCATCTGACCCAAGGCTTCACAATAAGTATCGATAATCCCCCGTAAAGCATAACACACCTTACAAGATGCTTCAATAAAGAATATAGAATCATCAGCAAAAAGTAGATGAGAAACAGTCGATACAGATCTGCAAACTTTAATACCCTTAATGGTCTTTAAAGATTCAGCCTCAATAAGTAGTTGTGATAAAATTTCAGTGCAGAGAGCAAAAAGATAAGGCGAAATCGGGTTCTCTTGACGAATCCCCGCTTGTGGAGAAAAAGATCTCCCTGGGATCCATTGATTAGTACTTCATAAGAGATAGACTGAATGTAGTTCATGATCAGGTGAATAAAGGATGACGGAAACCCCATGAAATGCAAAGTGCCTTTGATAAAATTCCAATCCAACCTATCATAGGCTTTACTCACATCCACCGTAAAAGCTAACATAATATTCCTTCCCTTTGTCCGCTTCCTTATATGCTCAATTATTTCATGAGAAATAATAATATTATCACTGATTTATCGTCCCGGAACAAAGCCATTTTGAAATCCACCAATCGAGTAGTTCATGACACCTTTGATTCTATTAGAGATACATTTTGTGACTATTTTCATAATAATATTGCATAGACTAATAGGTCTAAAGTGTTCCACTTTTTTCGGCGCGTTATTTTTCGGAATGAGAGTAATTGAAGTTCTATTAAAGTTCTTTAAGATATTTTCAGAATTTAGCATAGAAAGAACCGCCGCAATGACTTTATTTTTTCCGGAGCCAATATTTTTGATAAAAAAGAGCAGGAATGTCACCAGGACCCGAAATTTAGTTGGCCCTAATTGAAAAACCGCACTTCTCACCTCCTTTTTCAAGAAATATCTACTTAACCAATCCTTCATCATCAATAAGTCTAGTCTTGAGCTTTCCAAAAAGATGACCATACTTTTTCAAGAAAATATCATAAGACTCAGGTGGTGATACAGATTTAAAAATGGTTTTGAAATAATCATCAAGGAGATTATGAACCACCAAATCCTCAAAGACCCATGCATCAACATCATTCATAATTCCAGAAATAAAGTTCTTATGATGCCTAGCTTTAACGGAATTAAAGAAATATTTAGTACAAGTATCCCCCTCCTTAATCCAATTGGTTTTGGCTCGCTGTTTCCAGAAATACGAAGCTGCCTTAGAGAATTTCAGCAAATTATCATGATATTTAATATAATCATCTTCATTCTTGCCAAAGAAAATAAGCTCCAATTCCCTCTCCAAAGAATCATCAAAGTCACTCCATTTTCTATTCCATTCTGTGCATTTCTTATATGTCCATTCTTTAAACAAGCTCCTAACTCGACATAGTTTAGTCAGAAGCTTAAAACAAAGAGATCCCTTATCAGATAAGAACCAAGTTTCACCAATAATATTCTGACATTCCGAATAGTCAATACTCCATGCTTCCATTTTAAAAGGCTTCTTTTTCTTCTTACTAATGAAATTCGTATCAAGAATAATAAGGGCATGATAAGAGCATTGGATAGGTAAATGCTTTATACCAGTTGTAACACCCGCAATTTTTATTTACGGTTTTAAAAGTAATTTAACTCTTTAATTAAATTAATTTACCTTTAAAACTTATTGTTGGGTAAAAATAT
>VHZZ01019662.1:13661-24838 GCA_009801015.1 Silene noctiflora | reverse complement strand
CAAATTGCCATTTTTGGTAAAAGGTAAGATACACATTTCTAGAGGCATTGACTTAAGCAATTTGTGATCTTAAACTTCAGATTTGATTTCAAAACTTTGTATTTTAAATGTTTAATCTTTGAAAGTATGAAATTTGTAAAGATTAAATCATTTGAATTTCGTTTGAAAATTCCTCTATACGGTAATACCGGAAACCACAGTGCAGAGCACTGTTGCATGGTTTTGTAGCCACTTGCTAATAAGAGAATGATACACTTACTCATTTACAACATTCAACTAAGGCTAGGGGATTTCTTTGTCTTGACTTCATCTTGATAATTTTGGCATGCTTGGAAGTCCTTTGATTGCTGCAAACACTAATAAATTATAACTAAGAGCAAACAATCAAATGACAAAAAGAACTTGGCATCATCAACCAAATGTGTTCTAATAGTGATATTAAATAAATTTAAATAAATGAAGGTAAAACTTGAGCTTGATTATAACTCATTCTCATTTCCAAAACCAAAAACCAACTTAATAATCAATCTTTTTGGATATCTCATTACTCATCTAAAGAACATCATCTGCCCACAATTCAACTTATTTCCCCACCGAATTCCACCATAAAACAATCCACACCAATCATCTTAAATTCAACATAATTTTGTTTGAAGGTGCGTCCAAATACCATGGGCACGTGTACAAATAAAAAGAAAAAAGTTAGGCACGGCTTTATAGGTATCCGACACGTAATGTCGATAAGGAGAAGTGTCCGTGCAACCTAGGATGTAGTGTCATGTATGATAGCTTATTGTTTTGATTTTCTTTATCTTGTATACAAATTCTTATTTTAAGACGTTAATATTAATTTATAAATGGTAAAACAGAATCAAATAGCTATCACAGATTAAGGATATTTGGGTTAAGTAAATTTTTGTCTTACTGACACCAAGTGATATTATTTGAATTCGTTTTGCCATTGAGACAGATAATTTCGTCTTAAGCAAGAGTAACTGTTTATTTTGTCATGTTTGTTTTTTTGTCTCAAAGCATATATACCACTATTAATCTATTATCACCTTTAAAAATTTAGGCTTGATAACAACAATAGAGAAATGTTCTATGACAAATTTTTTTTATACAGGAAAGAGGTTTAAAGATAAGTCTTGCCTAGTCCAAGACAGCGCAAACTACAAGCCTCTTTCAAAAGTTATAGTGGTGTTTATAGATCGTCTACCAGCACAACTATATTTTAACTAAAAAGAACTAAACCTCTAATTTCAAGGTCGAAAGGTGAACTCTTTATCATTAGGATCAATCCTGATTGATAGGTTAATTGTTACTTAAAGGTGGGAATTTTACAATCTAATCTAAGAATACAAATTTGCGCAAATTATCAACTAGTACTATGCTATAGAAATTTTGTTCATGAATTTGTTAAGTTTCTTTGTAAATTGCTGTTCACTTGTTGCATGGCAATTCGCAACCCAACGTGGATATATTTGCCAGAAGTTTATCGTAGAGGGCCAGGTCTTCCATCTTCCCCCAGCCCACAATAATAGACAGGTTTACCATCCGTTAATATACTCCATTTGAAAAAAAAAAAAAAAAAAAACAGCAGAAGGAAGAAAAGGTATGGAAGCCAGTCATTCGAGTTTTTGATGAACAACGAGAATGCTAAGCTCTTTGCGATATATAGATTCACAATTAGTTCATTGTATGAAGCAATGCCAATTCTGGAACGTTGGTAGTTGGCATTGCCGATGAACGAGAGTATTCAAGTCCAACCCTCAAAAACACTACACAAATATCGGATGGAAATACAATTACATTTGGGCCTAATTCGGTTCCCGGAGCCTGGACTCTATCGCCCAAACCCACTACTATTTCTCTCATTTGGGCCAAGATGGATTTTCTTTCGTTTCCTTTAGCTACATGGGAATCACTTTCAAGCCCAACCATTAAGCACAGACGCACATATCTGTAAGCCTCGGATTTCAAGCATGAGCATTTCCAGGGGACTTAGTGGGCTTTAATGAGAGTCCTTGTGGACACTCCGTGAAGCAATTTGACGAACCCAAGAAAGCTTAGCTTCCCATCAGTGTGACGGATCCAATCATGGAGGACAGCATGAACCGGAATGTTGGGGCCCAGTCCCAGCTCCTGAAACAGCATCCCCACTTTCAGCTATAGTATCAGGGAAAACAGAAACTAAATTTACACACAAGAAAAACTTACAGAAGCCAGCTCTTCGATCATAATAGGCCTATTACCATCCTTCTCAAAAAGTTCATAGGCGCAGCGAGCATGTTGCTCCCATCTTTCCAAAGCCTCGAGTTGATACACACTTAATGCTGCCGCACAAAATTCCTCAAAGTCCATTTTTCTATACTGCAGTGCAGTTAACTGTCAAAAAAAAGAAAAACAGACATTAGTTCCAAAAGTTCAAATATGTCCCACTTCTAGAAGCCAAAAAGCATAGCAATAAGCCAATAACACTCACTGAAGTTAAAATTTCATGAGCACGAGAGTCCTTCATAGCATCCGTTGCATTTTTCATCAAAGCCTGCCAAAAAGGAAGCGTGTAAAGTCAGCATTTTGCCAAATCACAAAAGATCAGCAAATTTGTAAAAGGACCTACATCTTTGATATTGTCCAAACTTATAGTTCCATTTTTGCTTGGTTGTAGAAGATTGAACTGCTCTTTTAGATAGAATAGCTCATCGACTGTCAACGTTTTAGATAGAGCCTGTCGAAGTAAAAGCACAAACCCTCTCAGTTGCAATGATAGGCAAAGGATTCAACTATAGCAGCAATATTTTTGTGGGCGGGCTGACAGGGAGACTGAAAATTGAGAAACTGAGAACAGTTGTATAAAATGGATTTTTCTATCAGCATTTACATATATACACAAATTCTCGTATAAGCCAGTTCATTTACTGACTTCGTGAACTAAATGATTCACTTTTAAGATTAAACATGGTCAGTAGTTAAAAAAGAAGCCAAAATATAAGCACTCTAAACCCAAAAAGCGGCCTCTTAAGCATAGTAAATAAAATGGTCAGCTGATGAGGTAAGGTAAAACAGTCGAAATTCTAACCCAAGATTTGCTAAGATAGAAATAAATTATTAAGTGAAACCTACCCTTAAAGCTGATTTTCGAAGCGAAGATGAACGAATGTAAATCTTCAGGAGCTTAAAGACAAGTACATCAAGAGGAACTTTTACTTCACCGTGATTTCTAAGCCAGGGATGGCCTGTGAAATAAAAACTCATAAAATTATAAGCAATACACACTGGAAAGTAATAACAGATGGCTCAGATATCTGGTAAATGTACTCACAAAGAGCTTGAGCAGCAGTGATCCTTTTCCTTGGATCTTTGTTTAACATACGCTTGACGAAGTCTTTAGCCTCGTCTGATAAAGAAGGCCACGGTGGCTCAGTAAAACTGGGGTCAGCTTTCAGGACTGCTCTGAAAATCCCGGACTCAGTACGAGCCCAAAATGGTCGGCTTCCACACAACAAAATATATGCAATCACACCAACGCTCCACACGTCAGCCTCTGTGGTATAAGATCTATGGAGAACTTCAGGAGCTACATAATATGCACTGCCTACAATATCATTTAACTTTTCTTCTGTAAAACAAGTGAAAGGAAAACAAATTTTAGAATCTCTCCACTATAAAATACATAAATACTTGATTTACATATATCTATAAATCAATTTGCCAAAACATTACAAATTGCAAAAACAGACCTGGTTTTACAAAATCTGACAAGCCAAAGTCAATAGCTTTCAACGGGGAATCTTCGTCCTTCGACACAAAAAGGAAATTCTGAGGCAGCAATAAGCAGAAGTCAGAATGAACAGATTCAACGACTTTGTTGAGGAGAAATTAGAACATGAACAGCGAAGATAAAAGAGTATAGATCAGATGTCAAATGGCATTAAAGGAAACAGACTAAAAAACAACAATTGGCTACAATCCTATATGCTTACTATTGTTTCCAGACAAAACATTATTAAAACATTATAACAATTCGTAAAAGCAAGAACTAATGTGGATGTGACAATTCTGAAATGTTATCTAATGTAGCAAAATTTACATAACAGCAAACAATTTAATGATTCATGGAGGAAACAGTTGACTGCACTTTCAAGGGAATTGCCATAAAAAGATTGAAGGCCTTGAACAAAGAAATACAAACAACTTTTTGGAAAATTCTCTCTACCTCCGGTTTTAGATCTCGATGCACCACACCTTGCAAGTGGCAAAATGAAACAACATTTAGAATCTGCAATAACACAGACTTGGCCTCGTCTTCTGTGTACTTCCCTCCTCTACAAAGCGGTATAGCAAAAGGTCTTAGTTTTGAAGCCATGTACCAAGAAAATAAATTACACATGCACGGGACAAAAGAATACCTCGAAAGTATCCTATCCAGTAACTCCCCTCCTCGACATAACCTGAAAAAGGCATGATAAAGGAAAAATCAGTACATAGAGCAGCTGGCAAGAGGAAAGCTTGGAAGTAATTCAATCTCCACCAAGCAAATAATGTGGCATCCTAAAGTTCGAATCAAAAGCAATTTTGTATTGCATGAGCAAAACCAAAGGGCCAGAAGCATTATTTACTCTGCTTTTATCCAAAATCAGTTTGAGCCTTTGGAAAAATGATGGTTGTCGACATTAAATTAAAATGTAATGAATGTCAACCCATTGAAACTCAAAGCTATAAGTTATGGACCAAACGGTTGTTTTACTTACTCCATCACGATGTAAACATTCTCATTGTCTTCGTATGCATCGTAAATCTTTATAAGATTGCTATGTCCAGCCAGGCCTTTCAAGATTTTCACCTCTCTCCTAACATCCTCGATGGCAATAGCCGTGGTCATCTAACAGTAACAAGCATCGAAGACAAGGTTAGTTTAAAACCCTTCAAAAGAACAAAGTAGGAGTGGCAGTTGCTTAGTTGATTGGCCGCAGATTGTAAATACTACTAACTCCGTTAAGCAGCTCCTAACAGAGCCCTACTATTCTAAGAACTTATTTATACTCGAATATTCCTTAATCTTGAATATTTGAGAACCATGAACTAATACAATCATAACTTAAAAAACTGCAATAATGTAATCAAATTAACAATAGACAATTACCCTACTATTAGAATAAGAATAATGACGACTCGTCATTTCATAGTTTGATTTATTTCAATTCAATATCCTTCCAAGAACAACTTGAACAAGAGATACAGAATAAAAATAAGTGGAACCATTAGGTAATCAACAACCGAAAGCATAGTGATGGTATATTTTAGCTTTAGTGAAAAAGAACAAGGTTGGTAGCTACTTGACTTCTGTACCTAGCAAATAATGTGGCATCCTAAAGTTCTACCAATGTATGTACCTCTAACTCTAATTATACCTATTGCCTTCAACAAGGCAGAAACTTAATATAATTGGATGAGAACAATAGAAGTTTAGGTAATGGCACCAAAGGAACGGAAATCCTAGCTATTCAACAAATACAGTACTCCTTAATTATTATTATCAGTCATCATGTGATCATATGGTGACAAATTTTGTCAAATATAAATGGTCCAAAACATCTATAAGTTCATTCTAATTCGTATACTCCACTTCTCATTCACCAAATCTGAACCAACATTGTCATATTACAATCCACCTAAAATAATGGCAACTCTCGCCTTTGTCTAGATTCATTTATTTTTGTACCCTGAATTGCATTTTAAATCACCCACATTGAATCTCCCAACTAGGATTTTCCAACTTATCCAAAACCGATGCAATGACCCTCGAAATCACAAACACAGTACACAATTCTAAACTTGGTTTTTGAACAAGCAAATCATCATTACTAAACCCCACTCTAGATTGCCCTAACCCAATTGATAATGAGCCAAATACATTGTACCACACTTGATTTACCCAAAAATACACTCAGTCAATAGTTAATGAGCCAAGTACAATGGTCCATTCACGGGCCGATGTAAGCCCCGCTTAACATTCCGTACACTCAACACCAACCCCCGTAAGTCAAATAAGACAAACGGTAAAGCAGATTCAAGCTTCACATACAACACAAAGTTCCACACATTACACAGTACGGACTAATAATAATTAACAACCTCCTTAATCTTGATACTACAAAAATATACATTTCCTAATTCCATTGTCCTTACACGCCCCTCCTCACATGACCAAATCAATAGAATAATTAATCCAAAAATCTGACATAAGATGGTTTTACACTAAATCATTGTATAAACACACATACACTTAATAATATCCTAAAAGGGTATTTCAGTCGTATAAATAAGATTGTGTTGTAGCGTGGGACGGTCAGACAGTCGCACTGTAAAACTGTTACTACGAAGTATATTTTATAATTTGTAAAGTCGAAACATGTGATTTTACATTGTAAGCCGACCTTACACAAGAATTGTCGATAATTAACAGGGTAAAATGTGTCACTTGGGTGACAGATCTGATTTCCACAATCCCAAAAACATTCCAATGACTCTGAAATGATTAACCTACCCAATGCTCAACATAATTCAAAACGGCATACGGTAGAAAAACCGATTCAAAATTCAAAAAAACACCTCAAACTCACGTACCATAATACTCCGCATTATTTTTAAAAAAACTTAAATAATTAAATGAGACGGGAAAGTAACCAACTACAAGTACTTTATTAGTTACCTTAGATTTGGGGATGATTTTGACAGCGACTTGTAAACCTTTAAGCTCACCTTTTTTAACAGTAGCAACACGAGTATACCCAAAATGCCCTCGCCCAACTTCCTCCCCAACCTCATACTTATCCCCAAACTGCTTCGAAAACCCGAACCGTTTATCCAACCCTGAACCCGGTTCACCCCCATCACTCTCCAAACCGGCAGCATTACTACTCCCCGGCTTAACCGCACCGTGCCGCTTCGCTAGAACGGACCGTATGTGCTTGGCGGGAGAGGGCGGAGGAAACGGGCGTTTGAAGAAGCGTTTGGGCGTGGAAGAAGTGGAATTGGGAGTGGCATTAGAGGGAGTAGTAGACCAAAGAGGGGATTTTTTGGAGAAGAGGTAATGGGCAGGGCTTGGGCTGTAGATGGAGAAGAAAGGGGATTTTTTGGGGTTAGGGGTGTCGGAGTTTGGTGGCGGGGGTGATTGAGGTGGTGAGTTGGTATCGGGAGGTTGTCGGGAGGTGCAAGTTCCCATTTTGCCCCTGGTTGTGTGGGGTTGGGGTGGTGGGATTAAAGTGAAAGTGGCATTGCCGAATTTTAAGGGAGGGAATGGGAAAGGGGGAAGGAGAAGGGGAGAGGAGTGATGGTGATGGTGAAGTGGAGTGAGTAATAATAAGAAGAAAGAAAGAAAAAATTGAAATAAAGAGAGGGTATGAAAAGGAGTGATTTGAGAGTTTAATATTCACCGGTGGATGGTCCTTGCTCTGTCCATTTCAATCTTTTTTGAGTTACACCATTTTATTTAAGTTAAGATTATCAGCAAGACTTTTTTAAATATTTCTACTCTTCAACATTAACTTTCTAATAATTTTTATAACATTTTAAACTTTATACATTATCTCTCAAACTCTACTTTTCCACCTTACTTCTTTATTTTTTACAAAAAAAAAAAAAATAACACATGAGATCCATTCATTCGATAATTTTCCTTGAGTGTGGGGTCAAGACTTACCTAAACTCTTATGCCGAGTCTTGGATTACTTAAACTTTGTTAAGACTTTGATAGATTATTGGTAGTTTTGAGTAAATCTTGTCTCAAGACTTACCATAGTCTTGCATTTCTCAACACTACCAATAATCTTACCCTTTTGGATTTGAGTTCGATAGGAATATAGATCACTAAAGCGGTGTCCTTCATAAGTATTAACATTGATGTATTTTATGACTCGAATATGAGACATCTGGTTAAGTTAGAACAACCATTTGTCAGTTGATCTAAATGGTCATGGATTTAGTCCATTTCATTCTAATTTGCATATTTTTGTGGTTATTAACTAGTATAGATCCCATGCAATGTATGCGCGGTATATATAGAGTTTTTTTTTTTTTTTTTGTATATTATTTATACATTTTAAATTTGAACCTCATTAATATTTAATATTTCACTCCATTATATTTTGATATGAAACATAAAAATTGAAATGGAAAACTAATAAAAAAATATTAAGTGAAGTCATGAAATGTGTATTTTTATGTAAATATTTCTTTTACCATAAAACTAAGGATTTCATTTATAAATTTTCTCCAATTATTTTAATGAACTTTTGTTTTTGTCATGAAACTAATTGTAAATATGTGTCAAGTTATTCTCTAAAGTAATAATTATTGTATTACTGAAAAATTTAGCAACTTATATATAATTTATACTCTAATACCAATTTTATTTAATTTTAATGAGAACATAATGATTATGAATTTAATAAAAATATTAGAGTTTAATTATAAAAACATATTTTATTGAAAAGATAAATTCAATGAAATAAAAATTCACTTATTTCCTAATTTAGGAGATGCTTTTTGGAGGAAAAATTAAGAGAGTTTTTATTTTCTTAGTAGTAGTAAGGGGGATGATGGATGCTAGGTTCATCTAAACCAAAACTGCAAAAGTGGTAATCAAGGTATTTAAGTTTATTCAATGGTGAAATATGGTGAAATTAAGTTTTATTAGATTTCATTTGTAACAATTAAATTCGATAATTTTATCCGAAAGTGAAATTAAATTCCACTTTTTTATTATTTATAAATAATTCACCAAAATTTATTTTATACTCTAAGTAACTAAAAAAATATAATTGTATTAACGAGTAAACTATACATCGTAAACAACTATTATTACCTTAACGACAAAATAATCTTTAAAAAAACTTGCGAAATTTTAAATATTGAAATCATTAGTTTTGTGATAGAAAAATATTTTGATTAAAATACACATTATTACACAATTATCTAAGAAAGCCATGGTTTCAACACCAACTTAATTGTAATGCTATCCACCTATAAATTGTAGATGGGTTACTACACAATTGTCTTGATTAGTTTCCAGTTTCGATGTTTCTCTCAAAACAAAATGTAATGATGAGAATTATGAAAAACTTAAATCTATTAAGTAATATACCCGAGAGTGGTGCTCATTCATGTACGAGTTTTACTCATTTATGGACGTAAATGACAATATATAATACCCCTTTATTTTAATGATTTCATTTTAATACCCTTTTTTCAATCTCTATCCCTCTATTCTTCATTTACTCTTCTCTCACTCTAACTACCACCATCCAACACCATGCGTCAGCCACCATCCACCACCCTCACCGCTGCCTCCTTTGCGTCGGTATTGACGACCTCCACAAACTGGCCATCAAACGTAATTCATTATCAAAAAAAAAAAAAATGAAAAAAATCTGAAATATGCAGTAACGTACAAATCGCGGATCATGTCTATTGCAACCTTAAAATCAATATGGTTAAAAAAAGTTAGCATGAAAGAGCCTCAAATAATCATTACGAGTCAAGAGAAAATTGAGGTATCACGTAATTCATGTACTATGTGGCTTGTTGCTATTTGGTTGTGTACATTATGTTCAATTCATCGTAATTCATGTACTAATTTTGCTGTACTGCGAGTTTAATTACTTGATCGTTACAAAACCTAATTTAATCTCTCCCTAATTTAATTAGTGTAAACAAACCCTAATATAATTAATAAAATTAAGAATTAGAATTCTTACCTGATTGATACGAGAATTAGCATCCATAATTGTGTAATTTGACGGATTTGATTAATTTTGTAGATTTGATTAATTTGTGAGGGAGAGAATTAGGCAAAGGGCATACTATGGAAAAATAATGAAAAAAAGTCCATGAAAGAGTAAAACCGTCCATGAATTAGCAACTAACTACGTATACCAAAAATCAACTACTCCCTCGGTCCCGGTCATTTGTTGTCCTTTTCTATTTTGGAGTGTCTCAGTCAATTGTTGTCCTTTCTATTTTAAGAATTAACTTGATGAGCAATTTGATCATTCGCACTCAATTTGATCCACTTGTCGTTTAGTAATTGAGTCCCTCCTCTTTCCTTGATCTTTGTGCCAAAACTAAAGGATAACAATCGATCGATACGGAGGGACTACTATATACTTGTATATCGTGTATTTTTTGCACAAAATGTATACTACTAACACGATACCAATTCGATAATATAAAAGGGAATCAAATAATTCAAAATAAAATGATAAAACAAACAAAATGATAAAACAAAACACTTTAAACCCCTTATTGATCCGTCATTTTACTCCCATAAGAAACCCAATACTAAGCACCTTTTATCATGCTTCAAGACTTCATTGTCACTTCCTCTTTCACCATCATCATCTTCATCAATTCATCATAAATTCATAACCATCATCAATTCATCACTAATCAGTAATCACCGTGATCATCAATGATCACCAACAAACACCATCAAACACCATTATAACCTCTCATTATCGTCTTCATCTAGCACCCAACCATGATCATCACTACCATCGAACCACGTACTTCACAGCCTTATGCACCACCCCCGCACTAGTCAAACCACCAACGACCAGCAATATGTTCACCGTCATTGAAAATGAACCGCTGCACCGCTGCCTCGTCTTTTCTATGAAGAATTATGTAAACTCCATTCCTAACGCAAAAGAGAGCATCTTTTACAAGAAGAAGGTAAATAATATGATATGATTTTATTATTATGGAAAGTTCACTTTAACCATGTAGAACTGCCAAACGGGTTAGACGGACGGTTAAAATATTGGTTGGTCTATTTTGAGTTTGTAGATACAGGTTTATGTGGGCTCGATTTATACATGTTTCGGGTCGGGTTAGAGTAAAAAACAAGTCAAATTAATGCATCATCTTGTAAATGTTTATTTTCTTTAATTTTAATTATATAAGCATATACGGAATAGTTATTCTTAACTTTTACAATCATCTAGTTTAATGTATGATACAAATAAGCATTGGTAAAACTAGGCTTTAAGAATTAAGACAAACTAGTATTGTGGTTAGTATTGTTACTTTTATTACATTCGTTATTACTACTGTTACTTTCACTACTCCCGCCGTAATTATTGTTACTTTCACTACTGCCACATTAATATTGA
>VHZZ01019637.1:13243-29741 GCA_009801015.1 Silene noctiflora | reverse complement strand
TTGGGTTTTTCGCGTCAGAAAATCTCTTGTGTCAATTCTTTTCGTTCTTATTTACTCACATAAATAAATGTAATTCATACAATATTGTAGATTAGTAGTTAGACCGTTTAACCCACACTAAAATATTATTTAGGTAAATTTTTACCAAAACAAAAATAATGAAGAGTATGTCAATGAGAGAACCAATATATGGGATTTTGGAGATGTGCATGATAATGTTAATGACGTTGGTTATCTGGATGTGGTTAACCTTTGTATTAATAATGAACCCCGACATGTGGAAATGATGTTCTTTGGTGTGATGAATTTCATGAGTTCGATGATAGTGCGCTGGGTAATGCTTGATGGTGTTGTACAAACATTTCATGCTTCTTATTTATTTTATAAAACTTGAATATTTACTTGAATTTAGGTTTGCAACTTGTAACTTTGTAAGACATGTTGATTTTGAATGTATAAGACATGCATTAGTGTTTATTTTGTCATTTTAGGACTTTGTAACCCCATATAAGTGACCAAGGTTTGGATGTTGGTTATAAAGGGTTTTAACTCTTTAAGTCCTATTTATTTCAATATGCATACTTTTTTTTTTTTCAGAGTACCATTCACATTATGTCCGTGTTTGATTTTGTTTTGGTACTTCCTAAGTTTTGGCCACGTTGTGATAACGGATACTAATACCTAGGGCTGTTAAACAGTGCGGGCTAGCTCGACCCGGCCCGGCCCAGCCCGGTCTTGTGGGCCAAAAAATCGCAGCCCACCCGGTTCCAGCCCAGCCCGGGTACTAATTAGTGTCGGGCCCGGGCCCACATATTCCAGCCCAGCCCGGTTTGCAGCCTGCTGTTTTTTAGTGCTGGGCCAACACAGCCCGGCCCAGCCCGTTATTTTCTTCTTTTTTCTCTCCTTATTTTTTATTTTTGTTAATAAAAAAAAATCAAACCCAGCCCAGCCCGGATAGTGCTGGGCCCGGGCTACAAAAAAATGGCCCAGCCCAGCCCGCCCTACATTTAGTGTCGGGCCTGGGCTGCTCCCCCTAGCCCGGCCCAGCCTGCACCGGCCCACCCCACTGCACAGCCCTACTAATACCCCTAATCTTACCATACTTGCAACTTGTTTATAAGAAAGCTAATAACACACCCCAAAATATATCCAAACATAAACCCAATTACCCAAACCAATTCATTTTAAATCCTATCTCACCTAAAAATTATAAACGCAAAATAACCCGACTCATACCCATACGGTCATACCCTCCTTGGGAGGTAAACAGGAATGAGACTGCAACAAGAAAACCCAAGAAAGAGTCATTGTCTGGGGTTAACAAGTGACAGAGACCACCAAACCTTTACGGCTTCACCTGACCACCTTCTCCATCTTCTTCCTTCTTTTTCTTTAACCACTTCCTACTTTTTCATCTTCTCTTTCTCATACTTCCACATATCAAATAAAAGTAGTGGAACCATACATCTTTTTAACTCTAAATTTGTGCCTAAATTTCTCAACTTTGGGCCCAAAATCATTACAAATTCAATACCAAAAACTCCCCTTTGCCAATGCACCAACTTCATTGCATCAATTCTCCCTAATTTCTAAGGTAGCTCACCAAATCTCCTCACTTATATAACCATTTCCCCTTCTTTTTCCCCTCTAAATCCCTCCAAAATTCAATCTTTTTTGCAAAATTATAGCAAAAATTCAATCTTTTTGTCAAATTGATGGTAAAGATTCAATCTTTCTAGCAAATTTTTATCAAAGATTCAATCTTTATGGTTTAGCGTTATTCCATTACTTCTGTTAGATTGAGGAGTTGGGGGTGTATGTTGATTTACAGTTTTTGTAGGTTATCCAATTTACTGTATTTTTTGACTGTATGAGGTTCAATTGAGATTGACCCATTTGCTAAAAATGTCTAAATTAGTTACCCAATTGGTAAAAACTGGTGACATTTTGATATCACCGCCTCCTGCTTCTCAAATTCCTGTACTTCCTTCACATTCTTCTGCATCTTCTGGTAGTAAAATTAGTCCTACTGTTCTTTTGATTATAGTAATTCTAGCTGTAATTTTCTTTGTTTCTGGTATACTTCACCTTTTGATTAGATTCTTAGTGAAAAGGCCCTCTTTTTATTCCTCAGTTTCGCATCCGAATCAACAGTCGGGTAATAATGTTAATAATAGTAGAAGTAATACAAATTCTGAGGCACTCCAACGGCAATTACAGCAGTTGTTTCGACTGCACGATTCGGGTTTAGACCAGCCTTTAATTGATGCATTGCCTGTGTTTTACTATAAGGATATAGTGGGGTTGAAGGAGCCATTTGATTGTGCTGTTTGTTTGTGTGAATTTTCGGAACATGATAAGTTGAGGTTGCTTCCATTGTGTAGTCATGCTTTTCATATTAGTTGCATTGATACATGGCTGTTGTCGAATTCTACATGCCCTCTTTGTAGGGGTAGTCTTTTGAGCCATGGATTAGAAAACCAAGAGTTCAGCTTGGATTATTGGAGAGAAGTGTCGTTCGGACGGTCCATTAACAGTGATTATGACCATGGTATTATCCACAGCAATCATATTACTAATGGGCATTCTTTCAACTTTGGTAATAAGCCTACTATCATGGAGGAGAATGCAAGTGAAAGACGGGTTTTCTCAGTTCGGCTTGGGAAGTTCAAGAGCCTAAATAATGATGAAAGCGAAACAACTAAGGAGCAGGAGCAGGAGCGGGAGCGGGAGCGGGAGCGTGAAATTAGCTCGAGTAGTACCATTGGCAGTAGTAGTAATAGTCAATTAGATGCAAGAAGATGCTATTCACTGGGGTCATATCAGTATGTGCTTGCTGATTCAGATTTGCAAGTCGCATTATCAGACGAAATCAGTGCCAGTAGTGGAAATATCAGTAAAGCAACCAGTAGTAGCGGAAACCCTTTGGTCGGTGGTGATGTCGATGTTGAAGGTAAGAAGATTAGTAGAAGAAATAAAGGGGAGAGTTTCTCAGTATCAAAGATATGGCTATGGTCTAAGAAGGGTAAATACCAAGGTTCTTCAGACAGTACTAATGTGGTTAATAATAATGGTGGTCCTCATCCTATTAATGTTGTCTTACCATTGTCTACTAGGGATTATGTCCCTTGACTGTTTTTTTCAGCTTCTTGTATTTTGTAACATTCTTTTTGGTCATCTTGATTCATGAATGAAAGCTCATTATGTCACATTCTTTGTGTATGTTATTATGCATTTGTTGCTATTTCACTTGACTTTTGCTGCATGACGTATGGTTAATCGAGTATTTATGCGACATAGAACTAGCTTAATGCATCAAAATCGCCCTTGCAGCTCCCTTTAACCAAACAGAATGATACACCTCTGAGGCATGATTTATGGTTAATCGAGTATTTATGTCGTGTCAATATTTGGTAGTGCCTCATTATTTCCAATTTTAGTTGGTCAAAAAATTGCTGGGGCTAAAATAAACAGGGAACTTTAAATTTGTGGAAAAAATAATGATTATATTGCTTTTTTTCTCCACTTATTAGATGGCAAAAAAGGACAGAATTCTGTTAGTACTCAAATTTGTGCTCCAACTTATGATGAATGTCGTTTTAGTCAACTCTATTTAGATGAATACATTTGTTTGAAATTGGCTTACAGATTTTAGCTGTCAGACAAACTTATTAGTTAGTAGGTGAGGAGGAAGACAAATGATCCTACTAACATTGCACATTATAGCACATGTGATTATGTGAACTCGAATCTCGTCAGCATTAACATTGTTGCTCTAAACGTGTAGGTTTTTAGGACCGTAGTAATTGTCGAATGGGTCCAAACATATATCTCTAGCATTAATTAATGTTCATTACTTACTGATACACGAATCACTTCAAATTATTTTCATGTTTGCATCGTCTTAAATAAGCCCCTATAAATATATGTCGAATAGAGGTCCATATAGGATCGGAAATTATTCAATCAAAACAAACAAGGCTTAGAATCACGATGTCATATGGTGAGTTGGTGATTTAGGATTACTTTTGTCTTTATTTTTTTCCTTTTTTTTTTCAGATTTTAGATAGAAACCTATGTTTGTACATACACCAATGGCGATTATAGAGGGGTGCAGGGGATGCACTCGCACACCTTTTGTTAAAAAATAAGTATAATTTTGTGTAATTAGATGACATATTAATTATGTTGGTCTAGTGGTTGAGTATAGTTTTTCCTTATTCAAGGTCATAGCAGGTATCTTATTGAGTCGTTGACAAATGTAACAAAGTCACCTAACAACATGGCGGGTCTAAATGTTTTCTTGTAATAGGGTTTTACAATAGACTTATCTAAAATATGTTTTAATGAAATATTTTTTAATGCCTAATTTCTTACTAACCCGCTTTTACAGTTCTATGCATCCATATTCAGGTGATAAGAGCTTTATTACTCCAGCTGCGAGATTTGGGGTTCAATTCTAACCCGCAACATAATACGCTCCTTTAAATCAGAAAAAATAAATAAACAGTTCTATGCAGCCATATTGTACAATTAATTAGCTCGTTACACAATCTCGACATTAATTTGATAAAAAAAAATCCTAAATATCAAACAAAACTAATATACACGGGACAAAATTTTATACCAATACAAATTTCAGGAGTTAAAAAGAGAGGAAAAAATCAAGTTGAAGTAGTTACATTTTTACCCAAATCCATAGAAGTTCGACAAAACGATGGAATAGACGCAAAACGAGAGGAGAAATCCGGAAAATAACCGTCATTGTCATCGAAATGACGATTTTGCCCCGGACCGTCATCAAAATTAAGCGAATAACTCAAAGGGTCATAATTAAATTTCCCGGACGCCGAACCGGCCGGTTTAGCAGTCCTGTTATTGAACCGGCGGATAAAGGTTTTCCACTTGGGCCCGGCGACAATCTCGGACCACTCTCTGACCTTCTTCAGGCCCATTAACGGCCCGGCCCACCACTTGTTTTCGATTACAGCCGTCTGTTGTAGCCTCTCCCAAACGGACGAGGACGATGACGTCCCACATCGAGCCGGGCTAGGCCTTGGCCCGAAACATGGGATGTAGAAGCAACAACCGCTAGGAGGTGTGTATGATTCCATTGAAACGTCGTCCTCTTCTACTTCCGGAGTTGACTTTGATGTCGATGATGGTGTTTCCGCTTCCTTGGCCATTTTGTGTTCTTGTAAAAGTGAGACCTAAGGACAGTACAATACAAAGTACCAAGAATGTAGAATTCTAGTCGGGTTTATAATGAAAAAGGGAGGGGGGATTTGAACCTCGAGTCGAGTTTGGTGTATGTAATGAAAGATTAGTTAGAATGAGGAGAAATGGAGGAAATGAAAGAGTGTATATATGTTGAGGTGACAGTAAGGAGAAGGCTGGCATAATACAGAATCAAATACAAATCATCATTGTCATGCTAAATGATTAGTCGTAATATGTACGTGAAATGTAAAGAATATTCATAATTTCATTAGGTTTTATTTGTACTAAATCAGAAATAAATAATGATTTAATTGTCTTATGTTTAGGTGTAATTTGATGTTTTGGCTAAAACAATGATCTGTGATTCTTTGGCATGAGGGTTGTTAAAGATTCCTAACTCAAATAAAAAAAAAAAAAAAAAAAAAAGTTTGGTTGATTGAAATTGATAAATGGGAGCCAAATTGATGTTCGGTCACTAATTAAAAAAAGCGTTTCTTAAATCTTAGACTCATGCATCAATTCTTATGGTTTAAATCTCGTCAGCATTAAAGTCGCTCTAAAACTCCTTTAAACAAGAAAAATAATGTTGTGTAACTGAACGAAAAAAGGGTAATTCTTATGTTATCATAGATAGATTATGAATATCAACTCTCGATAACTTGACCAGATACATCGTCGAGGAGGATCATGACAAATAGTTGTATAGTTGTATATGAAGAGCAATAAAATGTGAAAGTCAACTAACTGTAGAGAAGAATACATAAAGGGTGACGACTGACGACATAGGAGTTGATAGTGGGACACAAATACTTTATACAGCAGAACTTGGGGTGTCTATCCCGGGACCCTGGTAGGTAAGTATGCTTCCATCTCAATTATCTCCTTACCAAATCTTTTGCCTCTATTTTTTAATTGCCTACTCTAACAGACAAATATTTGTCCCCAAACCTTACAAGTTTCGGTAATTATTGGGTAATAGTGTAATACCATCTTACAATAATATAGGACGATTCTTCTATAACTATATAAAAATACTCATTTTTAAATCGTGATAAACAATGAGTTTTTTTGCGTAGTGTTGCAGAATCAACGATTTGCAGCTGGAATTCAGGTTGACTAAGTATACTTGCTGTAGATTAAGCTTTAAATTATTGATGTTTGATCTGTTAAAATCAGACTATTTCCTAAGTTCATGATACCGGCATACCCCTGAACATCTGGTACTTTTCTGCATGGGATTCTATAATAGTATCATTCGCGATCTTGCAACGTTTAAAATGTCTCCGATAACCGCTTAGTGAGTCTTTCGTTTGTTATATCAAAATAATATTGTTTATATCGGTCGAATATCACTTGTGTTTTACTCTGTATAATCTTTTTGGACACCTATCGCATATCAGCTGATCGCACTACGAAATACGTAACCTAAGGTCCACCTGAACATAACAAAGATCTGAAGTCGAATATAACTTGGATCCGCCACTGCAGTTTCAGAACTCCTGGAGTTTTATGTCATCTTGCACAAACTTGCAAAATTATCAATCATACAATAGATAGACAGCAAATTTAAAGAGAAACTGTGTTAAATAAAGATATATTTACAAGAAGGTTTCATGAGAACAGATTACAGAGGAAGGAAACACTTTATGTGATGTCTAATTGTATCAGTAATCCGAGGCTTTCTTATAAAGGTAGTCATAACGTCACATCAGAATGTACTATGTCACTCAAAACACACCTTAGAAAAACCAAGTTGTTAAAATAATGCTCTCCCATAACGAGTGACAGAGTACATTTCATCTTTGATGTTATCATTCCCTTTCTTGTAGGGAAAAGGGAAAAGTTCCCTCAAAGAAAGACATATACGGAGTATCCGTATCAAGTCAGGCAAACTAACCCCTTTTATATCAACATCAACCCCCAAAACCTAAAAACCGAAAACTTGACCATATTTGAAAAATGCCATACCATGTCAATCATCCAAATTTTCACCGTCATCTCTATAAGTGTGACACCGAGAAATCTACAGTATTCCTACGAAGAACTCTCGAAAGAAACTCGATTATGCTGAATGAAGTCTGGTTTCCCACTCGATGCGTTGGCCAACCCTTCAATTAGTTTCATGACATGCATAGTGTCATTCAAGTAATACTTGGCTTTGCTAGGTTTTTGACCGACAGTGCAAGCGAAAATCTCGGGAGCAACTGGCCAGGATGGGCAAGCAGCTTTGCTTAGAATACTCTCAAACATGTCCTCGTCCGACCGATCATCCCCTATGCACAACAGGAAGTCTGGTGGCTTCAATTCAGAAAGTACCTTCTCTGTCACCAACCCTTTGCTAACTCCCTGCAAGTTAACAATGATTAAGAAGTCATGTGAGAGCACAAAATTAATTTATGAAATACCCTTTGATTTTTATTATCCGGGGCAGGAATTCCGTCTACGGTGGGGTAAGCTAAGGACACTTACTCCTGAGTTTAAACTTCAAAAAAAAAAACAAGAGGTAGTCTATACTCTATAGATGACAGGTACTGGAAACCGGTAGATAGTTGTATCGATCGGACGACAACTATTTTTTAGAGAGAACAAAAAATAACAAGACTTTGTCCCCCATTAGAAATCAAAAGAATGGAAGGTCAACTAAATGACGAAAAATTCAAGAGTTCAGTTAGCATCAACCAAAGACATGGGGTCGAATTTATGTACCTGTGGCTTAACTTCAACGATATTATGGCCCCTGCTCACGACGACAGGCTCATTACTGAGAACATTTTCTAGGTGATCCAACAATTCTTTAGCTTGGCAAGAGCCGAAATCAGGGTCCGCGTCCTGATGATGCCACACAACGGCACTCTCCTTCCTCTCAATATAAGAACCATCTGTCGCCTCAGTATAAAGCTGCATCACAGGTTCTGCCATTTTCTTCCAATCATTATCAGCAGTTATGGGGCTTGTTTCCCAGTCAAGGTTCTTGTTCCATCTACACAACCAGAGAACTTTTATCGGACTTTCCAAAAATAAAAGGACAGTCCAAAGAAATGAAGACCAGCCATAACTCTACCTCTGGTTTTTTCTATAAAATTGCTCTCACATTTCGAAGTACCCTCTTCAATCTTTAATACATAATAAAATAATATTTATTATAGAAATATAATCTCATGTTCTCTACTAATCTAATGATTCAAGTTCCATTATTTTCCTGGATAATTCTTTATGAAATTGGACATTGAATCACTACTTAGAACCGACTTATATCAAAAACGGATGAGTAGCGCAGAAACATATGCTGAAATTGCAAGACAACACAATTAGCATACCTCAAGAAGTAACCATGTTCAGCAGCCAATCCCAGCTTGTCACAAGGGGAGAACCATTCACCAAGTGAATCTCTTCCCCTGCCACTTACAATGAAAACAGTGTTCATCGGGTCATCAGAAAGGGTGTTCAGTAGAGAAATGAGTTCACGACTAGGGCTCTTAACAATTGACATATCGGATACAACAGTTCCGTCATAATCCAAAAAGATCGCCCTACTCTTTGTCTTCTTATATGCCGAGACAATATAATCAACCGAGAGCTTCCTAAAAGACGGGGAAAGAGCAATGACACGGAAACCCAGCCCGAACCCGATCCCCCAGCATCGTTTGCTGTAGTGATCCTTACAAGCCCGTTCCAAATCCTGAACAAAACTTCTAGACCAATACTCCACATCATGAGAGCTAACATATCGGTAATGCTTCTCGTGCCTTAGCTCCTTCTCTATATCTTTCATACTTATGGCCATCTTTATTGCATCTGATACCGCCTCAATGTTCCACGGGTTGACACGAATAGCACCGCTAAGAGACGGAGAGCAACCTATGAACTCTGAGACAACAAGCATACTAGAACGAGGATTTCCGGGGGAAATTGAATTTCCCATTGCCTTGTCAATCTCTGCAGATCCTTGCCTGCATATGATGTACTCATACGGAATTAGGTTCATCCCGTCCCTCACAGCATTCACAATGCAACATTCTGCAATTGAATAATAGGCAGTCTTCTCAAAGAGTGTCAAAGGGTGATCAATCAAAACTACGGGTTCATATCCCGGAGAACCATACTTCTTGTTAATCCTCTTTGTAATTGAATATGTCTCTGATTTTGCTTCCTGAACATCCTTCCCTGTACTTCTTGCCGGGTTTACAATTTGTACCAAGACCAGTTTTCCTTGCAATCCACGGTGTTGCTGCAAAAGGTGCTCCATTGCTAGCAATTTGAGACTAATGCCCTTAAAAATATCCATGTCATCAACACCAACTATTATCCTTTTCCCCGTGAACTGACTTTGGATCTCTTTAACCTTAATAGATGCAGAAGGATGGTTCTTTGCAGCTTCAAGGCGGCCCAAGTGGACTCCAACAGGCAATATCTTAACATATACAGTTCGGCCATAATAATCAATCCCGAGATAACCCCTCTTGGATTCATAATTCAAGCCTAGGAGCCTACTACAACATGAGAGAAAATGTCGAGCATAATCAAACGTGTGAAAGCCAACTAAATCCGAGTTTAGAAATGCTTTCAAGATTTCAACTCTCACAGGCAAAGTCCGATAGATCTCTGAAGAGGGAAATGGACTATGAAGGAAAAAACCCAACTTCACCCTGTAATACCGTCTTCTTAAGAATGTGGGTAAAAGCATAAGATGGTAGTCATGAACCCAAACAAGGTCATCCTCAGGATTCAGGATCTCTATAACCTTGTCAGCAAACTTCTTATTAGCAGAAACATAGGCTTGCCAGAGCAACCGGTCAAACCGGGACCCATGATCTGAGGACATCGGCAACATATAGTGAAACAGAGGCCACAAATATTGCTTGCAGAAACCATGGTAAAACCTCTTTTGTAAATCTGGGGGCAGAAATGTTGGCACGCAGTGAAAATCCTCGAGTAAATGTCGGGCAACTTCCTCTTGCTCAGAGGGATCCACATCCACTTTCAAAGATCCAACATAAAAAACTTTTGTTCCAAGAGGAAACCCGTCCTTGAGATGTAAATAAAGTGAATCTTCATCTAAACTTAAGCTCCATATACCAGAGTTAGGGTCCTTTTGAGCATTTATAGGAAGAAAATTTGCCACTATAATTTTTCTCTCATGGTAATTGGATGAAGTAGCATCTTGAACGGAGTCTGAATCAGGAATAACGCCAGGAACATTCATCAAACGGGGAAGGATTCTGGGAGTCTGAGGTATATCAAGCAATCCTCCAGCTGAAGCTGCTAAATCCATAAAGCTCGTACACGATCTTGAAGCCATAACTGCAAATCTATGATTTCAGCACAAAAAAGAGTCAGGTGAGTATCGAGTAGAAACCTACAACCAAAAAAAATCTCAAAATATAAATGAAGGAAAATTTTGATCACGCAACGCATTCAGAGAAAAAGAGTACAAACACAACAATAGCTAGTCAAAGCAAGGATAATCATTGTCTACACCAAGAAAATTTTATTCCATCACATTACTCACACTAAGATGACTATAGCACATTAATGCAGGTCTATTAGCACATTAATGCAGGTCTATTAGACATTAAGGACACGTAATCAGCCTCAGTAGCATCATATTCTTCAAAGGAAATTAGAGAATGCCAAGTAAGGTAACGTAAGAACTTGCCTATTACAAAATTCATATATGAAAGTGAGAGATGGGAATTTGCAATACAAACCATCAAAATAGTTCAATAATCAATCACCGTAATACTTTTTCAATAACTAAATTTCTAAGAATGAAGTAAAATGTAAACAAGAACTTGCAAACTGTAAACGACATGGGAAGCATTCCTGTAACCTTCGTGTATTATTGCAAGAAGAAAATCAAACACACGATCAATCAGCATAATAAATCAAAGTTAAGTAACAAAATACCTCATATAAAGGCTTAGCCGACAGATGGTCTTACAAGACTCTGAAAACAAAGACAAAGATAACGCTCTCAAGATACTATCCCAATATATAACATCTCAACCTTCAAACACATACCATAACAAACACATTTTCCCATATCGAGGTTAATTAATCACAATACCTTCATTCTTATCTAAACTTTATTTGCTCTCATCCAACTCAAAACCCTTACGCTGAATATTTTACTTCTATGACCATACTAATTATTGCATTATTCAAGTTTATCTAAATTTTGTTGAGATTTCAACAAATACTCGGTCAATAAACTACCCACCAAACGACTTGTGCAGATATAGCCTTGCATTACATTTGAACTGGTTACCAAATCAGTATTTTATCTAATGAATACAATTTCAATGGATACCATAAACTCTGACAACCTATCCATTTTGAATAATGAATCCAATAAAGAGACAGCCTTGCACAACCTAAAAGGTAATCAATCACTCATTCAATGTAGCTGACCTCTTCAGATTGCCTACTCATATATAATCCTCAAAAGCCAAATGTCCGCGGATTTATGTTCTCGGAGTAAAATCGTAAAAACCACGGACATTTGGCTATCGATAACAAAATATCTAATGTTGGAACTATCGAAAATCTAAATACAGTACAGACTAAGCTTTCTATTTTCTTTACCTAACAGCAAAATGCTAGTTACAGTTGTATGGGGCAACTCTCCATTCACACTCTTCTTCTTATTAGTTCTGTGTTTGTGAATTTCGACATTTCGATTTTATTGATTCACATGTAAAACAACTGTAATGTCAGAGAAGGGATTTTGCTCTTGCTTACCTATGCTTCAAAAAATAGGGATTTTTTTCACAATAACCATTTCCACTAAAAACAAAAAAAAAAACAAAAAAAAAAAAAAAAACACTATTTGGATAATGGTCAACATCTACTAATATTATTCACATTTGACCAAGAAAACACAAATAAAAAATGTCCCTACATATAGCCAAATATTGAAATTCTACTTAAGTAATGTTGTCAATACCAGTAGAAATGAATAAGAACTATTTACATGGAAAGAAAACTAGATCGATCACAGAACCAACTTATTTCATTATTGCGAATGAGAGAAGACAAGGAAAGTCACTGGCTTTCAAACCACCTCGAATTTTCCTTATTGCAAAGACTAAAGAAAAATTCTTGTGTACTCCGAACCATCCTCCTTACACCTACACCTAAAGGCAATCCACCGAATATTATAAAGGCACCGAATATTATAAAGGCTTAGGTTTAAGGACTACGGTCCTGCCGGAGTACACCAGAATTTTCCAAGACCAAAGATACAAGAACATGATAAAATTATCTTGACATGGCTACCGCCTACCAGTAAAGCCTCTATTATCTAGCTACCCTCAAAAACAAAGTGTGTGACCCAATATAATCCTAGCCAAGAATTTTCTTCCCCAACTTTAACCATATATGGATAAAAAGACAATAAATTGACATGTCACTATAATGGTACACATTTACATGGAATACTTACTTTTAATTCAAGCGTCATTTCAACCAAACATATAACTCAACAATTAGTTAGTCTTGTGTAAGACCGTTTTATCACAAGAATATCATTACACATTAATGTACAAGTAATTACTCCCACCGTCCGGTCATTTGTTTACCTACAATTAAAAGACCTAGAATAAAAAAGGTAAATAAACGACTTGAACGAATGAAATATCAAAAGAACCGTTTTATGATATATTTGTGGAAGACGGTCATACATAATTACTTGAGCAAACTCGGATCATCATCATCAACAACAACAACGATAAAGTGCAAAATCTATGATTCCAGAAAATTACACAAGTGGGTATGTGGGAAATCAAATCATGAATCAAGAAAATTCAAGAGTATATGATTAAATGCTTGGATAATGAAGATAAAAAAATGGGATTTTTAATTTATTTATTACCTGAAATTGATGAAAAAGTGGAGCTTGAAACAGGTGGAGTAAATGAAACAAGTATATATCTTTCATCAATCTCTATAGAGATTATATGAAAAAGATTGAAACTTTTCCGAAGAATAAAAAATTTCTTGAGGAAGATTATTAACATTAATATTAATATTATTCATATTTATTAAGATTTATTAATTTATTTAGTTAGGATTTTATTATATGATGATGAGTGTTTGTTTGAGTATTAATTTAGGAAGAAAAAGACAGAAAAGTGAAGAAGAGATAAAGTGAAGATCTTTGTTATGTGATTATATATGATTTATGTGTATATATAGAGAGTAGAGACGAAGATTGAAACTTTCCAAAGGAAAAAATCAAGATTTAATGGGGTTTTAATTGGGTTTGTTATCAAGAATTGAAATGTTAATTGAAAGAATGAAAAAAGTAATGGATAAAGATTAAAGAGAAGGAGAGAAGAATTGGATAAGGGTTATATATACTTTTGTTTAGTTTGCCACATGCCTATGATGTAACTCCTCTACTGTGCAGTTGTGTTGTCTCTAGGACTTTTTTCGTTTTAGCCGATTCTCCGTCTCATTTTGTATCCATTATACTTTTTATATCACATATTAGTAATTTAAGAAATTTTGTTACTAATTTTAGGAAAATGATAAATACGTATTTAAAAAGCTAAAAAAGGAAACAAATACTTAATATATGCATTAATTACATCGATGGATGTGTAATTTGGTTCTTAATTCCAAATTTAATACCAAATTTGAAAGTTATTTAATGCTTAAATACAACCCTAGGGGCTTTATTTATCATTACCCTTAATTTTATTATCTGAAAAAGGATGTGTTGTAAGATAAAAGTAATGGGACCGGAGATGAGACTCAAAAATGGAACAGGTGATCTCAACTCCCTTTCCTAAATAACTTTAATTTTTGGGTATTTTCTTTTAAATCGGAATGGGCTGAATTGAATTGATATGAATTAAATCGATTTAAACTAATCTAACTTATAAGAAAATAGAAAATTGAACTGAATTGAATTGAACTGGTCTGAATTAAACTGAGCTGAATTGACCTGAACTGAAGTAAACTAAATTTATTAGAATTGAAATTATGTCCATTAAAACATGCCCTTATTGTTTGAGACGATCTTACTAGATTTGATAAAATTGTTCCAATTTGATTGACCGGTTCAAATAACCCGACTTGCACACGAAGGATCCAAATCTAACTCGGAACTTGAATTGAATCAACCTTATTCAACCTGACCCAAATGTTTTTTTATCGCATCCTAATTGTTATCTCCAAATAACTTGATAACGGCCCGCCCGGAAATAATCTGAACCGAAATGGTCTGATCCGGACAGAATTCTTACATACCCGAACAACCAAACCCGAATTAACCCTATTTGATCGACTTGTTTGCCATGTCTAGGTCTTACTCTTAAAGACGATTTTATTGTATACAAAGTAACTCATTTATTATCAATTAATGATTAATTTTATATTAAAATCGATTATTTCATGGCGTGAATCTATAATTTATTTTCGATTAGATTTTATAGTTGTTTTTTAATAGGGATTTAGATTTAGATATTTTTTTTATGGTTTGGTACTTGAAGTTATTAGAATCTCTCCTCTATGTGAATTTGTTTTCATGGAATAATTGTTTAGAGCATAATTTAAATGAGAAATGATAAATACAATGCAATGAGTTGTATAGGTTTATGTGTAATTTAGTCTTAAATTTCTAAATTAATACCAAATATGGAAAATATTAACATTACCCAATTAAGGTTGAGTCCAAATATCTGTTAACGATATTATTTTTTTAGTGTACCATATATTATTACTCATTCGCCCTCCCTAAAATTTTTCGACCCCGCAAGCTCAAATCCTAGTTCCTAACTCTTGTTTGGCTTGTCAAAGTTGATTGATGATAAGTGGTAATGACTTTAATCTCTTAAACAAGTAGTACTCTATTCTAACTCTTGTGATTGAAAAACATCAAATTTTGAAAAGGTTTACCCATTAAAGTGTACTCTATATGAAGTACCTTGAAAGATTACACCAACTATCGTTATAGGATACTCCTAATCCACACTAAAAAAAAATTATCTGAAATATATAGTGTAGATTTTACGTCAAAGCCTTTTTGTACAATATTATGAGTTAATCTAATACTTCTTCCATTCAATTCTACTCAACCACTTTACTTTTTTCACGTTTGTCAATGTATATTTTACGCGCTAAATATCATTAGTTACGTATTTGCAAAAATTATAAAAGTTAGATATTTTTAATGTACTTTTAACACGAATCAAACAAGATCCCGCATGAATATATTTTCACGTATGTATTGAGAGAAAATTAAAAATGAAGGCTTACTTGTGAATAATGTATAAAAATGAAAGTAGTAAAGTGGAGTTGAATGGAGAACGTAGATTTGTAGTAAGTCTTGTTTAAGATGGAGTAGTACTCTTAAATGTTAAAACAGGTTAAATAGTATCATATGGTGATGAATGGTGATAAAGATAAAACTTTTGGCATTTGTTAGATAACTTGTTATATAATTTGGTATGTATTTGACTTATCTTAAATTCAAGACGGATAGCAGGTGTTTTAGATGTGAAAATGCGATAGATTTGTCGTTTGAAATGGTTGTTAGGCATTCCACTAAATTGGAAAAAGGTAGGAATCGTGTCGAAATTAGGTCCATTATTCTCACTTACCACTAAAGAAGAGGTTAATAATTGTAGTTGTAGTAGAATGAGAATAAGTAACGAAACCAAAGAAGTAACAATTTAGTTTAGTTTTAGGTGGGTTAGTTGTTGTTTTTATGAGCAAAATACGAAAGTGGGTAATATACTAATGTCTATATTAAGTTTGTGGCTCCTACTTCAATTATATTCTCATTGTCTCCCATACGTTTTTATTATCTTAGGAACACCAAATGATTCTTAGTAATTTTTACGTGAGACGGTCTCACATTGAGAAATAGTCCGATTTTATTAAAAGATAACTCATTTATTAGTAGTAAATGAACAAACTTTTCATAAAAGTGAATCGTCTCACGATGTGGGACTGTCTTATTCTAGAATTTGCATAATATGAGTACTTAGTAAGTCTTCTCAATGGTATAAACTGCAAATATTTGAGAAAGACGAACTCTTATTAAATTATAAAGAATCATTCTTTCGGATTCTTTTACGTGTTTTTGAACTTTTATTATTTAGACCCAAAAAAAGTATTGCGTAATTATTTTATTTTTAATCATGATTAATTTATACATGTACTAGTTTTAAACTTGTGCATACTTGCACGGGATTGGATATCCAATAATTTGACGAAATTAATAAATATAAAAATTAAGGTGCACATAATTATAATTTAAAATAAGAAT
>VHZZ01019617.1:21625-31703 GCA_009801015.1 Silene noctiflora | reverse complement strand
TATCTTGTTTGCATGCATAAGATTTAGTTTTAGTTTTATGACTAAATTAAAACTTTAATATATACTGGATATATTTTATTTTGAGATTAATGAATCCAACAATTTATACCGTTTTCAATACAACTCTAAACTCCTATATAAATTAGAACCCTAATTAAACTTCTAATATTCACAACAATATAAATTCTTCTTTTAATACATCAAATTATATATTAAAACCATATATTCATTATGTTGTCTTATTCATCTGATGAAGGATTGTTCTTCGAATCTGATGAAGAATCGTGCGAACCTATAAAAGGTTTCTTACCCCCATCTAGATTTATGTATGTCAAACCTTTCATGTGCATCATTCACAATCTCCCATGCACAGAGGACGATGATGCACTAAGAGAATACTCTCTTATAACCTTAACCGGTTAGTAGGGATGATTAGGGATGCTGGAATGAATTTAGTTCAAGATATGAACCTCGGCTCGTTCGCTTGATGGGTCGTTCAAGGGTTACGCCCTAATAGAGTTTGGCGGTGGTGAGGATCGGGAATGCTTCCGTCAAGCTCGCCAACTGGAACAAGCTTTTTATAGAAATAACGCTTCAAGGCTTTGTTATGATAACAATGATACTTGTTGGGCCCGTATTTATGGGTTGCTAATGAAGGTCATCGTGGATGAGTGTCGTATTTGTACCTACACCGCTGTAATTATGAGTTTGGGACAATTCCGTTGGAATGGGAAGACGACACGGTTGATTGGGTTCGAGGTGAAAGAGATATTTTTAGTGATGTTGTCAATGAATTCCGCACTCTATTTCCTAATTATTAGCAAGAACTAATTTTCTTTTTGTTTGATGTAATTTTTCCTGTCAAATTTCGTACTGGGTATGGTTTTATTTTCCTTCGTGCTTCATTTGTTTAATTTTAAAAAAATGCTAAAGAAAACTCTTAACAAACAACAAAAATAATTAATAAGCTTCAATACAACTAATATATATATATATATATATATATATATATGTATATATATATATATATATATATATATATATAGAAGTAGGGTCCAATACGAACTCATTGTTCAATGCGAACTGTACGAACTAAGTACAAAGCAAGTTATTTGTTCCTAGGCCCAAACAACTTCCTGACTAAAACAAAAGCCCAAACATTTCCAAAGCCTTATAAAATACAGTAATCCTTTTCTTATTTCTCTCATCATCTGCACATATCACTTGTCGTCGTCGGCGAGCACTATCCATGTCGACGAATCACCGACGATACTTCCAAACTCTGGCAAACACACTAAGGTCGTGAAGGATCTCTCCGATCAAGTCATTTCGTCGCCCTTCTTCGTAGGTGCATTTCCCTGCGATTAATAGTGAACAACGAAGACCATTTTTGGCTCTAATATTTCCGACAACATCGCCGGAATAGTTAGTTTTCAAATTCATATCTCGTTTTTTTTAGATCAAGGTTTTCGAATTCGGGGTTGACGTTCGCTATGTTTTACGGTGGTTGGTAGTGGTGTTGTTGTGGTGGTGAAAGTCCGCTGTGAAAGGGTGGTTAGGGGCTGAGTTTTGAGAGGGCTTGGGTATGGTGGATATGGGGTGCGTCGTGGGTTGGGTGGTGGGTGCTGCAGATTTGAGGTGGTTTGTTTTGAGTAGTGGTGGTCGTGTGGTGGTCAAATGTCATGGTTGTTGAGTAATATGGTGGGGTGGTCAGTGGTTGATGGTAGTTGTGATAGTTCAAAGTTTCAGGGTGGATACATCAAGTAAAGTGAGTGGATACATCTATGAATGCTACTAGATACATGTGTATCTAGCAGTACTGAGATGTGTATCTAGTAGTGTTGACTTGTGTATCTAGTAGTGTTGATTTGTGTATCTATTAGTTCGTACGGTTAGCACCGAAATCTAGTTCGAACCTGACCCCGCCCCTATATATATATATATATATATATATATATATATATATATATATATATATAATGCTAAAATAAAAAATGAAGACTTTATTAATTATTAGACTCTGATGACGTTGGGTAATCTTCATGAAACTCGGCAAAGATCAAGTCGACGATCAGTAATTCATTATTGGCCACAGGGGGCACTGCCTCCGTTTCCCATGATAGAGGCACGGTGGTAAGACTGTGATGAGTCCTATAATGACTCAACAGAATATGATCAACATGGGTAGCAACCCATAGATAAGGGCCACTTTGTCCAGCATCCGAATAAATGTTCGGTTTCCCCGCATCTTGTGCCCCAAATCTAGCCCCTAATTTTTTTGCCTGACGAAAAATTCCATGAGAGTCGACTCTATCAAACTCGATAAAAGTGAATCCTTGACAACCATGCCTGCTTGTTGACACAGGGTGAACTCTTTTAACCGCCGTATAACCTGCATCATCATGAAACATTGCCTTCATCCACGCTAAATCCTTCATTACACCCTTTCCATCTACAAAACGAACAGGGATATCATGCACAATAAAAGTGAAAGGATAGACGTAACCAGAACGTGATTGTGGTTCAGTTAACCCATCCATATATATGTTTGATAAAGTTAGAGAGAGAATAATAAAAGAGGTTAAGAGTAAATGTTTGATAAATTTTGATAAACAACTGAAACATTAGGACGTATTTATAGACCAAATTGAATAGTATAACTGTTACATGCATGTACAACGGCTATATATACTGTTAATACCTTTTTGCATGCATTATTGGTCAAATAATGTTGATTCGAAAAAAGAAAACAATTCAAAAAGTAATAACGGTTTTAGTAACACCGTTCTTCAAACAAAATATAACAACGGTTTACAAAAAAACAATAAAACGATTATCATAAACCGTTGCTAATAATCAATAACGGTTGTACAAAACCATTAAGAGAAATAATCTACAACGGTTTTATTATAAACCATTGCGGATATTTGACAACGTTTTTTTTAAACCCGTTGTAAACGAAAACATTATATTGGTTAAAAGGAAAATCGTTTCCTTAATATTGCGTACTTAAGGTTTCCGCCAATATTTGGGCAATGGTTATCTATATTACGTTATTGTATGGAGTAACCCGTTCTTATAGGGTCGTTATTAATGTGCAGAATTGGCGTAGTGACAGAAGGCTAGGGTATCTTTTATAACACCCCCGCTTATCCGGGAGCCTTAACAAGACCTTCCCGAATAGACAAGGGTTCTACCATCTCGGTTACCCGAGGTAGTACATATCAAAAGGACCATAAAGAAACATGTTATTTAACTTATTTCAACTTACAAGATAGGTAAACGTATACAAATCATCTATCTAAACAAAAGTGCAACTGGTGAAGCTATAACGTCTATAGACATTAGACTCTATGTCATCGCGGCCCCTTCAAATAGCACGGAAGTCATCCAGCAATCATACACCACACCACCTGAAGGTCTCACTTCTCACCATTTGCTGTGAATATCAAATTGATCACCGCAGAAGTAGATAAGAAAGGACAACCACAAACACCACACAAGTTCAGTAACAGATTACAATACAGGTAAAACAATAAGCAAAATACAGCATAAATTGACACAACCAACTCCTCCTCCACCAACTCCGATCTCCACAGTAATCGTTGGCTCTCATCGCAATGAGTAGCCTAGTTCCCATCGCAACAGGTAACCCACCCCTGTCGATGCCAAGCCACAACATGGTCATCAAACTCCCTCTCATCGCAACGAGCGAACCCAAACTCATTAATGTGCACATCCCCCTTGCGGTAGGAGTCACAAGGGGAGAAACAAAGGGGTGAAACCATCTCCTAACATGGCTCACTATAAACAACTCATCACCTCCGACAACCACCATCACAATAGTCACAGTACAATAATCGCCCACAGCAATAAGACATGACAACTACTACCATAACAATACCACAAAATGTAAGCTGCACTGAGTAGGGAAACCCTACCTTTCGCGAAATCTATAGCAATAGCAATAATAACGTCAAAGCCTAGCAAGTAAACACATCACCGCCTATAACATGGATTATGACCTATTATCACACTATTAGAAGTGAGTTAACCGATTAACAAGTATTCACAAACTCACCTTCGCGACATCTAGATTCCGGCGACGTCAAAGGTCCGATCAACTAGGTCCGCCCCCACACTATTCCCTTCACGGAGTAAGGTCTAAAATGAAGGTCAAAAGAGTTGTGAGGGGCGAAGGGATAGAGAAAGATATTTTAGGTTTTTAAGAAAGATGAAAAAGTTGTATGAAAAATTATTTGAGTCGCCACCTCCGTGTAACAATATATCACGCTTTCGAAAGAACACTCGCTTACTCGGCCGAGTACGCCGCACTCGGTCGAGTACCAAAGATACTCGACTGAGTTACTCTTATTAGGTCGAGTAACACCGATACTAGACCGAGTTAATCTTACTAGGTCGATTATCCCAGGGTAAAATAATCTCTGACCAACTCCCACTACAGGTCTTATCGAGGTCAAAGGCGTGGTCAACGGGTCCTTAACACGGCGGGTATTACAGTCTTCCCTCCTTAAAAGGAACTTCGTCCCCCATGTGCCGAAAAAGGTAACAGGACAAATCTAAGAAGAAGAAATCCAAGAAACATGTAATGCCATAACAGCATAAATCATATACAATATATTCATGGTCATTCCATCCATATTCCACACTCCATACCGCCAACATCGTAACCAATTCATAACAAATTTATAATTATCATATGAACTCCAACACGACATACATAACAATTATCCCCCTTTTAACTAAACCATTAACAAAGGCTCGTAGACACAATAAAACTTTTATTGAAACTAGTGACCATAATTACCGCGACATTATCTACCCCTCTTAAAAAGAACATCGCCCCCGAAGTTCAATCCCAAAATGGATCAAGTAAGAGAGGACATGTAAAATAGCAAAATTTTATATCCGTCAGATATATTCCTAAGTCATACATAATTAAGATACTGACGTGAATAGGTGGAGACTATAGCTAGTGCACATGTATAATTGGTTTGTAACAAACCAAAACATATGATGTGGTACTCACGTCATCATCCTATGAATATCCACCTCACTTTGGACGCGATGTCCGTCGCGATTCCCAACCATACCGCCAACTATCACATTCGTTGTGCCAACCCCTTGATAGCATATATACCTTGACCAACATAAAGAATTAATCCATATAAAATGTCACACATACGAATAACGGAAATCACAAATACTAGTATGAATGCCATGCCAAGGTATTCGGTGGAGTCACATACACTCGGTCGAGTAACGTATACTCAATCGAGTGTCTTCTATATTCGGTCGAGTGCAAGGTACTCGGTCGAGTAACGCCCATACTCGGCCAAGTACTCATAGAGCAAAAAGCAATTCTAACATGATGCCAAAACGAAACTCCGAGTAACCTTCATAAGTCAAAACGAAACTATCGAACACCATAGGATTCATGTCTCCAGCAACAAGTAGTCTATAATACTAAATGAAAACGAATAAATCTTGGCCTTATGGCCGGTTTACAACACACAAGGAAAGTCTAACAATTAAACACCTAAATAAAATTTGACATATGTCCATCGAAAACTAACGAAAAGAACTACAACTACGAGCCATCAACTCATGGCTTGGCACTCACATCCTCATCCATCCGGTCCTCGACCCCGATTCCTGACGTCCTAGCTACGTCATCCTCTCTAGTCATGGCATCCCCACCAAACCCGTAGTTTTCACCCTGACGCGGGGCTTAGTCGTCACGCCTTATCAAACAAATATTTATACTCTAACTAACCAGCAAGTAGCAAGTAGAGGTCGATCCCAAAGGACAGTTGGTCAAACTATGATCAAATGCAAACTAGTTATCATGGGTGTCACAAATTTGGGTTGGATTGGAAACAATACTACTATAATTAAAATGTAAATAAAGGAGGTAGCAAAGCATGCAAATAAAGTGGGGATGTAAATAATTGATTAAAGGCACTAGGGTGTCTCAGGTTCATAGGGGAAAACCATGTTATGATCAAAGAAATATATCCGGTAAATGATTGCAGTTATGGTAGGGTCGACTTCGTTTATATCTTACAACCCTTAGGAAGATCTAGGTCTCGGAGTCAAGTTGGTTTATAACTTACAAATCCTACAATGACTTCGTTCTACCCATTCAACAAATGCATGGTCTAACTCAAGTTAGTTTATGTCTTACAAGTCTTGTTAAGGAGATAGAGAATCATGCTAGCTTGTCAATCAAGCATTTTATCAAACATAACATGTGCATAAGTTGAAGAACATAACAAACAATGATTCATATGAACTCATCATACATAGATCTACCCCATGATTACTCCCCTACTCCCCCAATTACCCTAGCTAGAGGACTATACACACATCATGGTGATGATCATGCTAAAAGAGGTGTCAAACATCTTAGCAAGCATAAACATGATGATAATGAATTAAAAAGTAAAGCAAGTAAATAATTGACTGGACAAAGAGTTGGCTGCAGACTCGCACGAGTCAGGGAGGACTCGTGCGAGTTATGTCCTCCAGTTTAGCTTCTTTGGCTTGCTGCCCCAAGACTTGTGGGAGTTCCTTATTATTGTCTGAATACTTCATATAACTACTATGATCTTTATTATTGATCCCTTCTTCTTGCTTGGTCGTTAAATGCGATCCATTTAGCTTCTAAATCGCCCAATGAATGTAAGGTTGTCACTCCTCTCTTACTAAGAGCACCAAAACCACAAAGAGTAACAAATAGGCAACTAGAGATTAGAAACGACCCTAATATATGCACAAAAGTGTAAGGAACGAGGCTAGTTGGGGGACTAAATGTGCGTGTAAACAAGTCACATTAAATATCCCCATACCGAACCTTTGCTCGTCCCGAGTAAAGAGGTGAATAAACTAAGACCTTTATTTAAACTAACTGATAAACTAGCCGATGTGAGACAATTAGCGATTCTCACTCCGCCCCTTTAACTCACAACAAGGCATCCATGAGGTAGGGTACCTTCTTTCAAGGCCAGGTGGAGCTTGCCAAAATGGCTATGCATCCTACATAAAGCACATAAACGAAGCAAAGGATGCATCTACAAAAAGAATAGCCACTTTCCTCATCTAAGTGGCTGAAATCGTCTAAATGAGAAGTATTACAAGGGTACACACTTCATCAAAGATACTTGTTCTCCAAATTACTAAGTTTAAGAGAATGCAAACAAGTCACCTCCAAATGGTGTCAAACTAGGTTACTTTTGTCCTCAATCGCTAAATGCTTTCGTCAAGTGCGATCGGATAGGATGGAAGGATGATCCCTATGATGTTAGTGGCAAGTGACATAACGAGTCTCGGGTTATCTACGAGTGTAAAGGCCAACGGTCATCCCAAGCTTGACAAAGTGGCATAATAACGGTTTAGGGGAATGAAATGCTCAATTATTTAAAACAATAGTGGATTCATTTGTAATTTGAAACTTGACCTCATTCAAATTCACTTTTCAGATTTTAGATGGGGTTTGTCCCTCGCTAACTAGCGTCCTTTGCTTTCGCCAGTTATTAGGTAACCGGTTAACCACTAGACAAATAGCTTGTTCGGGTTGATAGTCACTCTGTCTTTGGGTGGTTGAATTCACAACTGAATGGGGGCCCAATTCAATGGATCCCACACCAAAGAACATCGAAGTGGTACGCCTCAATCAAAACAATTCACTTAGACATTTCACTTTACAAAACATTTGAGATTTACTTTGGGATGTATCCACAATAAAACTTTGAAAAGATAATTGCAAACTTATTATTGAATATTATATTTGAATGCCAAACCACCAAGCCAATTCAAGGTCACCTAGACAAGTTTATCAGGTCCATATCACATCATAGGGTTGGACAAGGTGATTCACGTGCAAACCATTGACTAGGCCTTAGCTCATTGGATACAAGATACTAGTAGGACACAATCTAGGGTGTCTTATATGTATTCTAGCAAATAAAGTCTCAAGGAGAAAAAGTATCTACAAGGGTCTTATATACACTTGTCAAGCTCCTCATTTAGGCATTTTCACAAAAACTTTCCTAAATGCAAGCTATATGCCATGATGCAACTATATATTAAAGTCTAATGCACATGCTTTAGCAACTAGTATAGCAAGTAATCTAAATGCAAACTCCTAACAACACATAGGCACACAAACCGCAATAAAGTACACAACATCCTCCTTGACATGTAAGCCCATCCTCCTCATATAAGTAATGAAAATAAGTGGAAAGGAAAAAGGGGATTAGAATGATCATACCAACCGGTCTTCATATTCCCTTTGCTAGTGTCTCGGATGGAGTGTTTTATCTATGTGAGAAGAGAACAAAAGCACACAAGTATATACAATTCTACATTATTAAAAGTAAGGACATGTTTTTTGGATTTTGTAACTTTTCAAATTTTTATGGTTTTTTCTTTGTGAAATTAAAGGACATATTTATGATATTTTTCAAGATTTTTCAATCTTTTTACGGGTTTTTTGGAATATAAATTCCCACCTCCTACTTATTCTGGAGATTGTCCTCAATATACAAGGTAGGAGTACGAAAAGAAAATTAAAAAGTACATGTTTTTGGATTGTTTTGAATATTTGGAATTGAAGTACAAATGCAAGATGATATGGACTGAATGCGTGTTCTAAGTGGATGTAACTATATGTTATAAATTACTAGTGATGCAACTAATCTAGGCGAAAGTGATGCATGTTCTTTATTTTTTGATGAGCCAATTTGGATTGACTTGGTTGCTTACGAACAAACCTCCCCAAACCGATTTAAATGCTATTTTTTGTGTTGGTGGGATTAGGTGTGTTCATAAGAACTTATGCATGAGATTTAATATGCAATTAACTAAATCATAATGCAAGCTAGGCTAGTATATATACAAGAGAGATTTGGATAAAGAGGGAGAGGATACCATACAACCTTCGAGTCCTTCATGTCCATAGGCTCCTAACTGCCGAATTCATCATCATTTGGATCTTGATACCCGACTTGGTGACCACCTCCTCCACCTTGGTTTCCATGCCCACATTAGTTCCAATTTGGGAACAAGAGATCCGGTTGTGCCCAAGATGGCAAGGGACCTTCGGGGTTGACATACCCTTGTTGTGTCGTTTGGTAGTAGTTGGGATATTGCGCAAGGTAGTTGTCAACTCTATCCTCGTGAACATTGATGTCGACTCGGTTTACCATATCCATCAAAGTATCTATGGTAGGAGATCTAGACGGGTAGACTTCATTGTAAGGTTGATAAGGGTTTGGATACAGGGGGATGGGTACATAGGCCGGTGGTGCACCTAGTTGAAATGGTTGGTGCGGTATGTTTTGTGCTTCTTGTTGTTGTTGATGATAATATATCTCAATTGGGAGGAGATAGCTTGGCATGGGAGAGTAGACGCTCAAATGAGGCTCGGTGGCCGGGATATTCCATCCCAGGAGCACAAGGGACGAACAACCTCGAGTGTGACACTGTACACTCTGTTCCTCAGTATAGGCACACCACCAATGATTGATGAAGATGGTGTGCTCATTGATCAAGGTCGATCCCGGGAGTGCAACGTACCTCCCATCATGGTTGAAGTTGGGGCATAATTCATTGCATAACATTGTGATGAGCCCTCCTGACTAGGTGTCGCACCCCATCTAAAATACCCTAGGTACAACAAAAGAATGTAGTATATAGGGGTCGAATTCCACAGAGACACTATGAAATTTTCTATGCTAATGCTTGGTAGTCTTTCTATCCTACGGTCACAAGAGGAATGGTTGGTTATGAGGGATTGAATAAAAGCTATTAATAAAAACAAATGCTATATGAGTTGTAAATAATAATATTAAAAACATCTAGGGAAGTCGGTTCATACATGCAAATTAACATATGAATTGGTTATTAAATTAGCATCATAAATTATCATCTAAGCCAAAAGATGCCCAGCTTTCACTTTTAGCATCAGCGTTAAATCGGGTCCTAACAAGCTTTCACTATGAGCTAGGTCGACCTACTACACATGTTAGTTCTAATACATTTCCGTGCCTTTCGA
>VHZZ01019604.1:21415-31914 GCA_009801015.1 Silene noctiflora | reverse complement strand
GAGGTGGAGAACATTGAGTTAGATGAGTCGTTGTCATATCTGGAGACTCCGAAGCAGATTCTTGATCGTAAGGTCCGGAAGACTAGGTCCGGAGAAACAGTGTTGCTCAAAGTTTTGTGGTCTAATCATGAGGTCGAAGAGGCTACTTGGGAGGCGGAAGATGCTATGCGGGAGCGGTATCCGTCGCTTTTTGATCAGGTATGTATGGTTAAGGGGACGTAACCATGTTTCTTTTAGGGGGGTAGGAGATGATTGCATGTACCTTTTTGGGGCTTTTGTCATATTTTTAGTTATGGTTAATGCTGTTTGTAGTTAGTGATGTTATTTTGTGAGAGTTTATGTATGTTGGTAATCATGTGTATGTCGTCGCGTTGTTTGGTGGTGTTGTGTTTGGTGAGTCGAGCTGGGTATGAGTATACATAGTGGTGGTGGTTTAGATGGTGGTGGTTGTATTGTAGAGTTGTTTTGCGTCCTTTACAGTGCTGTTTTTATGTGTATGGGTCCAACTTTGGGGACAAAGTTCATTTTAAGGGGGGAAGACTGTAATACTACGGTTTTCCCTCCCATTGGGGACTCGACCGAGTAGGACTTACTCTGTCGAGTAAGTCTGTATCTTTTTAAGTCAAAGTCTGGAAGTGGGGTACTCGATCGAGTAGTTGGGTCACTCGATCAAGTAAGGGCCACTCGATCGAGTAGCTGGGTCACTCGATCGAGTAAGGGCAACTCGATTGAGTAACCTACTTACTCGATCGAGTAAGTTAATGCGGGCCGATTAAGTTAGGTTTTGTTAATAACGCGAGTTTAACTTAATAATCATTCGACGACTGTTCATTGCTTTCTAAACCTTAAAAAGCTTCCACAAGAAACCTCTCAAGAGTTACTACTTCGTTATCTCGCGCTATTTGCAAATCCGGAGCTTGAGTTGGTAGTTTTCCGCGTCAGTTGCGTCATCGTATTCCTTGTCTCGAGGGTAAGATTTTGGTACTGTTTTTATGCTTTTCCGTTGTTGTTGACTAAACCTTAATTTGGGGGGTTAGGGCGTTGTTTGGGGGTTTTTGATATGGATTGTGATATGTGGCTATTGTGGATGTTAGGAAGTGGATTCGTAGAGGATCAATTCTGATTGCTTGAGTTGCTGTTGGTGATTGCTTTCAGGTAGGGTTTCCCTACTCGATTACTGTTTATTTACATGGCATTGTGATTATTGTGTTGTATGGTATATCTGTTATGTGATGGATGTTGTGGTGATATGGAGGATGTGATGTTGGCTGTGTTGCGAGATGCGTTCTCGGCTGAGTGGAGTCACTTGCGGGAGTGGCTTCACGCCCTTGATTTGCCCTCCATGGAACCCGCCACGGGAAGGGATGTGCACCTTAATGAACATGGGTTATCGCTCGGTATGATGAGCGGGGCTTAGGTGGGAACGGCTGCGGTCCCCCACTGGCTGGGCTACACACCTTGGGTGTGTAGTCAGTGATGTGGTGTGAGGAGGTGTGGTGAAGGAGACTGTGTGGTGTAGCTATGTTATTATTGAATTGATTGCATGACAGTAACTGACCCCGTGTTGTCTTTCGTAACTGTGATGATCCATTCGGTGATGGTGAGCAGATTTGATCAGGTATAGCATTGATGCGTTTGGGATGGATGGGCAATCACCGTATTAGAGAGTCTTCCGCTGTGCTGAGTCCTTTAGTAGTTTATTTTTGAGACTTGTACTTCGTTTGGTTTGTTATACAGTTTTGGTGTGACCGTTTGATAAACAATGTAATCGTTTAAATACTTTATTTAAGTTGTTTCGTTATTGTCTTTTGATTATCATTGCCTCGAGAAACCGAGATGGTAGCATCTCCATACCTAAGGTGGCCTCGGTAAGGCACTTTGGAGTATGGGGGTGTTACAAATAATTTCACTTTCGAATAATCTTAAGGATTATTTAAATTTCTCTCCTAACAAGGGGGAGTCCGCGGTGTTTGGTTTAAAGGAGAGAGAATATTTTGATTGTAGTCAAGGACGAAGCTAGGTCAAGATAATGACCGAGACCTCTTTCAATTTATCCGAGTTTATATTCATTTATCATAGACCTAATATCATTATTTTAGCATTTTCGATATTTATTAGGATTTCTAAATATAGTAAGTAGAAATAGTAGACTATTCATCACATCGCTAGTTAAATAACTTATTCCTTTCTATTTTGCTTATAATTTGTATGTAAGTTTATTGGTCAAGGCAGTTATGATATTTCACCATTTTTTTAAAAATATAACTTATTAACTTTTAGTTAAACTAGAACAATAAAAATTTAATAGAGGGAGTACTGGATAAGGACTATTTCCCAATGATAAAAAAATGGTTTCCTAAACAAACTCCAAAAATAAATAGTCCCAAGATTTGAACATAGGACTAAAAAAACAAGTGGGTGAAATGAAATGCCTACCACTACGCAACTATAGACAATGATGTTAATATTACTACTCTACAGTACTTATTTGTGAAATCTTCACCCGGGCCATGGCCCATTTGGCCATACTATAGCTTCGTCTCTGATTGTAGTAGACTTTCGTACAATCAAATGAAGTCAAGAATTCAAATGTTCAACTACTGTTTCACGAAATAATATAACATCTTAGCACACTCAATTATCATAGAAAGATAAAAAAAAGGTGTATATACTTGTATTCGTACCTCTCGAAAATCATCTGATAATAATCGGAGTGAAGCAAGTTTTGATATGTGTAGGTATACTGGAAATACATGAGGTTTTGTCCTTTAAGATACTCGACAACGATAAATATTATCTAAAATTTTATTAGCATCTCACTTGCAATAAAAGGACACTTATTTATAAGTATTTGATATCAGAGGTATGTTGTGCACATATCTCAAACCTCAAGGGTATTTGGTACAAGTAATAGTTTGTTGAAATTAGTTGTAGAAGTTTCAAAAAATGGTTTATGCAACCAATTTTCCCTCCAAAATGTCAACAACTCAATAAATTGTCTGCCATTACAATATTTAACAGTGTTAAGGCTAAATGGTAGATGATGCACTATTTTGAAACTTCGGGGGTACCACGAGCACTTTTCTAAAAAGTTAAGTACCACGTAAATTTCGTCAAAACACAGGGGTACCATGAGATTTATCCTATATTATATATATCCCTTGGGGGGGGGGGGGATGAATAGGGGAGTGATATGTAAGGTGCATTTTTCATGTTTGGTATGCGAGTAATTATTCACCTCCCGAATCTATTACCCTCATGAAAGGGTAATACATTACCCACCCTCCCCACTGGGTAATGATTATAGGAGTAAAACATCTTCTCGGTAATCATTACTCTTATATGTCAAACCTATCATGAGGGAACTAATTACCCAAGTAATTAACTTCTCCAATAATTATCACCCGATTAAATTTTACCCCCTAATTATTACATGGATTCCAGGCAAACCCTAAGAAAATAAAAAACTCTTAGAGTTTTCCCGCCTAACTACATCTCCATTAAAAGTGGCTTTTTGGGTTGCTAAACTAATAAACATGTGTAAATTAAGACATGAAGCCCACTTCCACTAGCCCATCTTTTTTTTTTTTGGATCTTTTTTTTTTTTGATGTCAAACTAAACATGTTAGAAATGCAAATACAAAAATATTCCAATTTTCACTAAACTTGGCTCTACTTTTTGTTATGCGAATATTATGTTACCTATATTATAAGAAAGTAATTTCTTAATGATTTTGCAAAAATCTTTTCCATAAATTATTATTGTAAATTTGAATTCGAATCACCCTACTACTAAGAGAATAACCCAATCTCAATATTTTCCTCCCTAAATAATGTTCACTTAGAATTGTTCTTTAGTTTTGCGTGTCAAACTATAAATTAATGGGCTATAAATTAGTCCTATTTTTCACTCACCTACTTTTTTTTAGATTCGAGATGTGACACTAAATGCTAAATATGGAGACTTATTTTTCTAAATTTCAAAATTATAAAAATTCAAACTATACGCTGCATTTTTAAGGACTTGATTTTATTATTAATGTCATGACTCAAGTTTAATACCTTTAGTAAATGCAGTAAAGATATACGTATAATACTATTTTATATAAACAAGTTTTTTTGTGAAAAGTACTTTTATTTAAACTGTAAATGTCATTCAGGGTAAAAATGCAATGTAGATTATAACATTATAATAAAAATGCAATGTAATATGATAACAAATTATAGTGAAATTTGATGACTTTAATTATTAACATCTCTATACAGTACAATTTAAATACCGTGCATTCGTTTGGGATAAACACTAATTATTAAAATAATTAAATATTGGCTAATCTAAGCTTGTTATGCCCCCTCCTTTCGTCATGTTTCATAACACACAAAACAAACAAGGAAAAAATAGAGAGAAAGAGAGAGAGCGGCGAGAGTGAGAGGGTAACAACGGGAACGAGTAATCTACTTGTAAGCTGCCGAAGGATCTACTTGTAAGACGATGCCCAAGCAAGGTCACCAACTAGGTCGTGACCTTGTTGGGTCATACTAATGACGTAATTTAGAAGTATTAAGACGGTGTTTAGATCGACCTTGAATAAGTGGTGACCTTGAGTTGAGGCAAAGGTGAATGTTGGAGACCTTGTGTGTGGCACCCTCTGATTGCTTGGACACAAATAAAGAGGACAAGAAACGAAGAAAAAGGCCAGTTTGTCTTCTCCATCTCTGCCATACCATTAAAAATGGGAAGAATTAATTATAAAGGAACTAAATGATAATTATATACTAAATCAAAATATTAAAAAATATGAGCATACAAAAAGCTGTTTTATTTTTTAATTATCTATAAAACGAATCAATTTTCACATATTTTGATACAATTTTTTAAGATTAAGAAATATAGCGATCTGGGTAAGTGAGCAAGATCGTTGAAGGTGTTGATGCCTTTATGTAGAAAATCAAAATAATCAATTCATGCAGTGGTTCCTTATTTGATGACATAAAAATAATCGAAAATCAAAAAAATGGAGATTGATTTGATGAAATCAAATTAATCCCAAATAGATGACTCGAAATAATCAAAATAATTTCAAATCGAAAATGATAAACCTAGATGAGTCGAAATAATCGAAAATGAATGATGTACCTGGATTCGAGATGATTAAAGAATCCCAAATGATGAACCATGATTATCTTGGATGAATCGAAAATAAATGATTTAGTAATGGAGATGGGTTTATTTGGTATTAATCGAAAATGGAGATGGATGATTTAGATTGATGAATTGTTTTTAGGTAAGAAAATAATTGAATGATGAATTGTTTTTAGGTATTAATCGAAAATGGAGATGAATGATGTAGGATGATGAATGGCTTTTAGGAAAGAAATGAATGATGAAGAGTTTACGTGGCTTAAAACGTCAAATGAATATGGGCAAATTTGGTTTATTTCGTTTATAAACGTTAAATGGTTTATTTCGTTTATTGGTTCGAGTTCAAAATAAAACCGTTAATTAATATTTCAAATAAATTTATTAGATTGATTTTACCCATTAGATTAGAAATTTATAACCATTGTAACATTTTGATTAATATTTGGAATAAAATTGTTTTTTTTTTAATTATGTATATATATGCGGTTATTTATATGTAAAATTATTTTTTCAATATAGTTTATTTATTATTAATAAATTTTTAACTCGAATTCATTTTTTTTTAAATGTACACTATTAAATTAATGTAGTAAAAATATTTGAGTACTTTTTTTTTTTATTAAAATGACAAAATTAACTTATTTGTAATATGTTAGTAAATAATAATTGAAAAGGTAAGAGAGAGGTTTTGGTGGGGTAGTGAATGTGGTAAATGATTGGAAATGTTGGAAAGTGGAAAATGATGTGACCTAGGTCGCGACCTTCTGCTTGGGAGGTGAAAGTGGGTCAAGATTAATAAGGTGTGATTATGAGGAAAAAATTTGGTGACCCGATTAACTCGATCTTCTGCTTGGGGATGGTCTAAGCTTCATGAAAGAATATTATCTATAGTAATCTTCTAGTTTACCATATCCTATATATCGTCTTGTATCATCTCTTATTTAGTTATCTAACTTGTAGGCTAGCTATTAGAAAGGTTGACTAGATTAACCTAGCTTTAAGGTTGTATATAATCAGAGGTGTATCACGTTTGGTCTATCTATACCATTACATCATTCATATTCATATCATGTTTAATATGGTATCAGAGATCCTGAAAGCCGAAAAAAAAAAACAAATACAATAAATTTCTTCAATCAAAATTTCTCCGACAATGACAGTGGGGGATACAATTAAGGAAGGCGGATCTGAAAAACCGAGAGTCATTCCTCCGTCATCTCCATTATATCTTCACCCGTCGAATAGTCCATGTTTGACGTTGACTCAAATAATTTTCAATGGAGACAATTACGAAATCTGGGCGGATGCCGTATGCAACGGTCTCAAAGCTAAGAATAAGTTGGGATTTGTTAACGAAGACGTAAAGAAGCCTGACACCGCCACATCCAATGGAGAAGAGAGTCTTGAATCAGTGGCGTGGAGACAGTGCAATGCCATGATAAAAGCTTGGCTAAGAAACGTCATTGAACCATAACTCCATCCAAGTATTACCTTTACTAAGACGGTATCCGAAATTTGGAATGAATTGAAGGATCGTTTCTCAACAGGAAACGCACCCCGAGTCCATAAATTAAAGAGCAATCTCAATGAGTGTAAACAAGGAACATTGTAACACCCCAATTATCCGGCCAAGACAATTGAAGCATTACCATCTCGGTTTCCCGAGGTAGGGTTTCAGAGATACAATCAAGAAACCTTTATTATAAATAATGTCTTAGTGAAATACATGAATGTAAACAAATGAATAAATGGATACAAGCCATACTATTACGACCCTCTAAACACCTCTATCTCATGCCGACTCGACTCCAAATCTGAGGCTCGTCCCGTCTTCTGCGCGATACCAAAACAACCTGTACACAACCTGCTATCCATATGATCGAAAATAACATATGGATCGACACAGGCAACCCGAAAATTGGTGATAATTTACACAAGCCACAAACGGTCAGTTTCGATAATATAAGCATATAAGACACGACGAATGAACTACGACTATGCAATGCGACAATTACATGAATGAGACTTGGTTCTACTAACACTACACCGAAACCGGGACACACCCAGCCGTACCCACAACTCAGTGACGGCACCACAACACCGCCCACCAAAAAAACTGGACCGCAGCTCGTAAAAAGGTACTGCGGACACACAGGTGGTACCGGGCCCGAGAACGACTCGGATCCCCTTCCAGACGACGTGACTCAACCTCACGTGTCCCTCCATAACTCAAGCCATTAATGTGCACATCCCTCTTGGAGTAGGAAACTCCAAGAGGCGACTCAAGCGTAAGACGGTCTTCCAACCGCCTTACGTCTCCATAACAATCACAATACCACTACCAATCTCCAACATATGCAACTCAACACAATATGCAACATAGACTATACAACATGATATGCCAACATGCCATAAATGCCAATTCCGACATATGTGAAACTTTCCAAATCCTCCATTAACAACATGAGATGCAATACGACTCAACCAATAGAAGTAGTAACAAATGACCATTAACAATGCACACAAAACCAAAACTGAGTAGGATTAACCTACCTTTTAGCAAATTTTCAATAACTACTCGAATCCGACACAATCCCGTCTCATGAAACCCTCTCATCCTATACAAGTCACATAATACTATCACAATACATCCTATACTATTATACAATACAAAACCCCTTATTATTACCCACTAATTACCTATATTATACTCACTAATTATCAATTAATTGTCCATAACCAAAACCCCCAAAATCTAGGGTTATGAATACTAGAAAAGGTAGATCTTACTTACATAGATGGGTGGAAGGAAAGATAGGTGAACAATACCTTAATCCAAGCTTGAATCTCGTATAAATATGTTTATGAGGGCTTTAGAGAGAAGGGAGAGAGAGTTTGGAGAGATAAGGAAGAAAGTATAAATGAATTTGGGTTAGGAGTCGAAATATCATTTATCGGGTATTGCACAGTGTCGAGTGACTCGATCCACTCGGCCGAGTGCCGCTTACTCGGTCGAGTGCACTCTCTAATCGACCGAGTGGAACTTAATCGGTCCACTACAGGTTCACTCGGTCCACTAGAGGCTTCACTCGGTCCACCAGAGGCTTCACTCGGTCCACTTTGATCTTCACTCGGTCTAGTCTAGGCTTCACTTGGTCTAGTGTGAGGCTATATTTTACTCGTGTATGGCTCTCACGCATCCCAAGGCTCTCGTACGGGTCCCAAAATATCCGGGTATTACAATGGTGTTAGTAGAACCGAGTCTCATTCATGTAATTGTCACGTTCCATAATCGTAGTTCATTCGTCGTGTCTTATATGCTTAGATTATCGAAACTGGCCGTTTGTGGCTTGTGTAAATTGTCACCTATTTTCAGGGGCCTGTGTGGATCCATATGATATTTCCGATCATATGGGGAGCAAGTTGTGTATAGGGTGTTTTGGTGTCGTGCGGGAGACAGGACGAGTCTCAGATTTGGAGTCGAGTCGGCATGAGATAGAGTTGTTTAAAAGGTCGTAGTAGCATGACTTGTATTCATTTATTTACATTCATGTATTTCACTAAACCATTATTTATAATAAAGGCTTCTTGATTGTATCTCTGAAACCCTACCTCGGGAAAATGAGATGGTAATGCTTCAATTGTCTTGGCCGGATAATTGGGGTATTACAAAGTGGTATCAAAGCGACGATTTTGGAACCTGACCAATGAATTAAAATGAATCTAGGAGTATTTAATAAAATGAACTGGACTTGAGTATGATAGGAGTTCGGTTTTGGATGAGTAGGCACTCTCATGTCAAAACTAGTGGCTATTGTCTCGGTTGGTCACCACGTGGGTAGGTATGAGTACGGGAACGCTATGTGAATTATGGTGTGGTTACATGTATGTCGTGCTAATGGATGGATTATTATAAGTTGTGTATGTGTGTGCATATGGAATAGAATATGATCATTGTGGAAGTGGAGGAAAAGAGTATGATTATAACACGTTTCGAGAAGATTGTAGTGTGCGTATGCGTAAGAGATATTGGTTTCGAACCTTGGCTTATAGATATCATATGTGTGTTCGAGTTTTTGTGGTTATTGTTATGATAAGAATGATGACGATAATTTCTAGAGTAACTACGAGTATGAAGGTAATGTATTGAGGACGACAAGTATAACTCCGTATGAGCTAACCCGGGGCAAGTGACCAGTAAGCGGTTGACTCCCGAACCTCTTATTTTGTTGCAGGGATACCTTGTTCGAGTGTTAGTCAAGAATTTGAGAACTCACTGGACCACTCGACCGAGTGAGGTTGTACTCGACCGAGTGGACCAACCCAAAAATTAAAATTAGTTCAATTCTGAAAATCCACTAGACCGAGTAGACCGGCCACTTGACCGAGTGGACTCTTACTCGACCGAGTGAACTCATCCAATCGACCGAGTAGATTATACGGGTAAGATATACTCGATTAAAACACACTCTTTCCTCCCCATTTCACTCTTATCCTCTTATCTTCATATCTTCATCCCTTTTCTCACCAAAAACTCAACCAAAACCCTCAATTGTTGCTCTATTAGCTTGGATTTTATCTCATTGCTTCACTTTTCTTCCCCTTACTCCATTAATTAAACAATGTAAGCTTATTTTCATCCCTTATCTTTTTCCCCAATTTGATTTTTCTTTAGATCTACACTAGTATACTTAAGTTTTTGTAATTAATTGTATGTTTATGTTTAATTTATGATAGTAGTAAGATTTTTAAACCATTGTTGATGCTAAAAATGAAATTTTTATGTTGGAGCTTTGTCCACCATTGTTGAGCTCGAAAATGGTGATGGTGGGTCAATAATTGAGTTTCTTGTGTTTGTTGTTGGGTATAGTTGATCAACTGTAACACCACGGCCCAAACCTTGGGTCGGGAGCGGTTATTCATGATAGCTCTCCAGGCTGTGTACATTGCCCATAGATCAACACGGGTCCTTTCCAACACATTTTGTCCCCACTCATGCGCATCTCGGGAACCTTCCCAGGAAGTCACCCATCCTAAGACTACTCCCAGTCAATCACGCTTAACTTTAGAGTTCTTTTGCATGGATGATCAGAAAAGAAAGTGCATTTTGTTAATATGAGTAGTACTTTCAATCCCTTTAAGCACTAGTCATTTAAGCTTATCACTGGACCTCTTCAATTACGTGAGGTGTTACAATCACCCCCACTTGAAGAACGCAACGTCCTCGTTGCGCCTGGGAGCATAACCGCTACCCCATAATCCTCCCCTGCTAGGTGGGTGATCACAATGGAGCGTATAACAACTGCCTCGGGGAGCGTATAACCACTACCTCCTATCACCACACGGTCGCAGGGTT
>VHZZ01019586.1:12009-28194 GCA_009801015.1 Silene noctiflora | reverse complement strand
ATTAGTTTGGTATTGAGTTTTATAAATATTGTTTGATGCGGGGGAAGGCGACACAAAATCCCGCCGTCAGGTATCAAGAGGCCACCATATAGAACATGCGAGAGAAAAACCGTAGCCATTACTTTGAAAATCTTTTAGCAGATAAGCATGGGACGTGGCTACAAACGTCACATGCGCACTTGTGGCTTGCATCTCACCATAAATACGGATGGGAACATCAATCCCGGCAATCTTATCGCAACTAAAGGCTTGCATCTCACCTTTACTGTCCGATAGGATAAAGGCAAACATGATTATGCGGGCGTCCGACTCAGAGGTTACCTTTAAAACATGTCCAAGACACTACGCATAACCCTACAAGTGTCTGAGACACCACAAACAAAGAACACGCGATCCTAATGGAAAGACTGTCTAGCTACCAACGCCATGCAAGATCTCAGACACCCTTAGACATAAACAACCCTTGGTAGGATGACTAGCTAGGTACACCCTAATCTAAGACCTGGATCCAGACTCTCGGAAGGTACTCCCTCCCGATTCGACATGCAGCACATAACTCCGCATCCAAGACTCGACCTATCCATGAGAATCGAGTACCCCACTCGCCCGTACCGCACGAGTGTGGCGGAAGATCTAAGGTAGTAGCCATGCATAGAGGTAGGTCGACATCAAGTCCTTACGGACACGGTTCTAACCACTGAAGCATATAATAGCTCAATCATGAATGATATATGACATGTCATGAATATGAAATGAACACAACTCATGCCTCATGGGGAAACATAAACAAACCACATATCTACGTTGAAATGTAAACAAACCGTAAACTCAAACCATATCTATCATACAATGAGTGAAACGGGAAGAAATAGTGAAACAGAGGCTCCCAGCCGGCCCAGGGCACCGGCCGCCGGCCAACCGGCTTGAGCAACAGACCAATATACAAAATTTGAAACACAGGGGTTGCCTGCCGGGTGGCCGGCTGCCGGCCTACTGGCAGGGACACTGCCAAACAATTTTTGGGACAAAAACTCACAAACACTCGGCGCCGGCTGGCGGACCGACTGCCGGTCTACCGGCTGGGGTATACGCCAAGCCAGAATTCCACAACATAGTGCCTCCCCAGCCGGGCAACCAGATGCCGGTCCACCGGCTGGGACAACGCATACATAATATACAACAGCTGCTACTGGAGTGCTCTCAGCCGGTCCGTGGACCGGCCGCCGGTCCACCGGCTGGGGACACCTGTATACGGGTTTTCACCCAAAAATCGACATAACACCTTTCTAAACGGAAATTTCAGCAATGCTCTTGATACGGAACACGTAAAACATGAATTTCCAGCAACCAAGGTATCCAACACCCAATATACAACATTCATATGAGAATTTCATTGTCTTAACATGAATTGTATACATTTCTTCTTAAACGTGTGAAAGATAACAATTTCAACCACTAAAACATGAAATTAAACCATCTATCCATAATTTATACTAGAGAAACAACAAGAATCATAACCAAAACAACATATACATCCTAATGTATAAGTTATCCAACTTTAATATGTAAAACACCAAAAACAACACAAATAAGCACCAAAATTCCAAAGTATCGCCTAATAACCTATCACCGTTACCTTATGCTTCTTAATCTTCGAGTGAGCCTCCAATAATGCAACTATCTTCTTCCGGGGCTCCCAAATCTTCACCTAAACATAAAATAAGGTTTGTTAGATGAGAAATTCTCCATAGAAAGGAGAAAGGGAGTTTCGAATTTTGGGAAAAAGGGAGAAAAACTAAAATTTTATTACTTACTAAGAAGGAGTAGGAGAAAAGAAAGAGAACGGCGCGAAAATCAAGGAAAGCGGTTGACAAACGAAGAAATTATGAGCGTCTTAAGCTTGGAGAATTTGTGCAAAAATGGTGTTGTCTTATAAATGGGGTTTGCTGAGATTTTGGAGAAGGAAGGAAGGTTTGAGAGGGTTTGGGTTGGTTGAAGTGGAAAAAGAAGGGTTTCATGGGGCTTTAACCATCTTAGGCCCAACATACTAAACTTGAGTCGTGATTTATCTATTTTACGTCCAAATGTTACTATACATTTAAGACGGACCATAATATTGTCAATATAAATATTACACCCAAAAAATATATTTTTACCCAAAAATAAGATTTAAATATATTTTGCTTTAATTAAATTATTAAATGACTTTTGAGACCGTAAATAAAAATTGCGGGTGTTACACAATTCCCCAAACGAGAGCGTCTACCAAAATGAAATGTTACAAAGTCAAAGACAAAGATTACAAACACACTTTTAGTCCTGTTGTGATATTTGCAATTGTTAGGACTTTAATGGCTTCAAAAGGTTGGATTCTACATCAACTAGACATTAATAATGCCTTCCTACATGGTTTTTTGGAGGAAGAAGTGTTCATGGTACCACCTTTTGGGTATGACAAGGCTAAGAAAGAAGAAGTGTGCAAGTTGAAAAGGTCTTTATATGACCTCAAACAGGCTTCCAAACAATGGAATAAAGAGTTGACCAAATATCTTATAAGCTTGGGTTTTGAACAATCCAAGCAAGGTTATTCACTCTTTACTAAGTCATCCTCTACTGATTCTCTGATTGTTGCCTTAGTGTATGTAGATGATGTACTGTTGACAGGAAACAATCAGAGTGAAATTGCATCTGTCAAACAAGGCCTTGATGCTACATTCACAATCAAAGATCTTGGCCATATGAAGTATTTTCTTGGGCTTGAAGTGGCAAGAAATGACAGTGGCATCCTCTTGAATCTGAGAAAATATATAGTAGATATACTGAAAGAATTAAGAATGGAAAAATGTCATGAGGTTGAGTTTCCTATGCCTAGAGGTTTGAAATTATCCAACTCACAAGGAGAGCTTCTGGATGAACCAGAACAGTATAGGAGATTAATTGGCAAATTGTTATACCTCAATCTCACTAGGCCTGATATCTCGTACTCAGTGCAGCATTTGAGTCAATACTTAAGTCAGCCTAGGTTATCACATATGCAGGCAGAACTACACATTGTCAAATATCTCAAAGGAACCATTGATGTGGGTCTTCACTATCCTGCACAATCTGAACTGAAGCTGACAGCATATACAAATGCTGATTGGGGCCAATGTGTAGATACATGCAGATCGATCATTAAGTAGATATTGTATTTTTTCTTTATTCTTCACTCATTTCTTGGAAGACCAAGAAGCAGAAAACAGTAAGCAAGAGTTCTACTGAGGCAGAGTATAGAAGTATGTCATACACTACCAGTGAAGTTGTTTGGTTAAAAGCCTTGCTAAGAGATTTACATGTTCAAGTCCCTTTGCAAATCACACTGTTTTGTGATAATAAATCTGCAGAACATATTGCACAAAACCCTGTTTTTCACGAGAGAACAAAGCACCTTAACATAGATTGTCACTGTGTGAGAGATAAGGTGCAAGAAGGGTTTCGGGTTCCTAGTCATGTGTGCTCAGGATTGCAATTGGCAGATATCATGACAAAAGGGTTGGGTGCACAACAACATTCTTTTCTTACTAGCAAGCTTGGTCTTCATTCTTACAAACAAAGTTAAGCTTGAGGAGGAAATGTGAAATATGTGAATATAACTTATAAATAGGTTGTAATAAGCTACACCTATAGATAGGTTGTAATTCATTCATTAATAAGAAAAGATCACATTTTATTTACTCTTGTTCCTCTCTCTAGTTTTATCTCTCTATAACAAACACTCTATAATCTCTAACTAACTCTAGATGAACAACAAGGGAGAATACAAGTTTCTCGTTCAGTAAATTATTGGTTTAATGCTAAAGCAAATTGTTTTGTAGTTTTGGGAAACATCATTCGACTATTTGTGTAATACCTAGTATAATTTAATTTGAGTAGCTAATGTTAAAGCAAATTGTTTTACAAGTTTGGGAAACATCATTCGATTATTTGAGCTTATTATAATTTGATTTGAGTGGCTAATGTTAGAGCAAATTGTTTTGTAAGTTTGGAAACATCATTCGACTAATTAAGTTTATAAATATCAGTGGTGGAGCTAGGATTCAAATAATGAAACTAAAACTTTGAGAATCTCAACCGCTAGAGAAGGTCGAGCGCCCTCTTATTCCCTTAGCTTCACCACTGCCTTTAATTTGATTTGAGTGGCTAATGTTAAAAGCAAATTGTTTTGCAAGTTTGGAAAACATCATTCAATTATTTGAACTTATTATAATTTGATTTGAGTGGCTAATGTTAAAGCAAATTGTTTTGTAAGCTTGGGAAATATCATTCGACCATTTGAGCCTATAAATATCAACGGTGGAGTTAAGATTCAAATAATGTACTTTCTCTGCATAATTGTTTCATCCCATTTATCTAATAAATGTGAGGGTTTTTTTTATTGAAATGGGATAAAAATAAGTATGTGAACTGTAAAAGGAATAACTAAAAACTTCAAAAATCTTAACTGTTAAAAAAGGGCAAGTGTCCTTCTTATCCCTTTAGCTCCACCACCGCCTTTAATTTGATTTGAGTGGCTAATGTTAAAGCAAATTGTTTTGTAGGTTTGGCAAACATCATTGTCAGATTGCTTCTAAGTTCTAAGTGTATTTTTCCTGGATTATACTGATAATTGAACGTTTCAATGTTTCTTTGAATTTAGATTATGACGGATACGCCGAATTTGTTGTAGTTATATTGGTGTCATTTTAGCTCAATGCCATTAATAGATCTCCTAATCCATTATTATGACTAGTACTTCTTCCATTCAACTCCATACTATCACAATGCTTTTTCATATTTGCCAACGCGTGTTGATGGTTAAAGTCCAAGATCGGTTTTATACTCCAACACACCCGCTCACACAAATGTCGTAAGTTTGAGTTTGAAATGTGGATGCAACTGCAAGCCTGTCTCCCATACCTGGTACTAATATTTCACTTTAGAAGTGAGGGGGTTAAGATTTGAACCCGTGACCTTCTGATCACACTGGCTTCGGTACCTCATGAGTTATGATGATGTGTTAATTGTAAGAGTGAGGAGTAAGGAGCTTAGAGCTGACAAGTCTGACTCGACTCGAGTGACTCGACCCGAACTCGAGAATGTTGCAAATCAAAACCGACAAGACCCGAAAATGACCCGTAACCTAACACGTCTCGATGATTAGTGACCCAAACCTGAATCAGACCCGCCGCCAATATTGACCAAATTAAAAAAATGACCTGACAAATTTTAAGCTTAATATTGATCAAAATGAAATTGAGTTATTGTTTAGTTTGATATCTTTGAGTGTTTGCCCTAATAATGAAGTAAGTAAACTACATAAGAGTCGAAACTAACCTTAATGGTAAAAAATGTAGTAATGCGGGAAAGTAACTAAAACTGAAAATGATCCGACCCGACCAGGTACATCATGTGTCTCGAAATGACTTGACTCGGTTCGAACCCGGTCAACCTAAAAAGGTAGGCGGACCCAGCATGACCCAAACTCGACTTTACCTGACCCAACCCCAACCCAACTGACCCGATTGCGACCTCTATCTCACAAGGTATTTAGTTATTTACCAAAAAAAGTCCCAGGATATTAAAGCCAAGTTGAAGGGTTTATTATAGGGCCTTTTGGGGCACACAGTTAAAGGCCATACCCATTACCTTTTCCACTAGTGCATAGACTGTAGACCAGGCCTTCGGGGGAGTATCACATGGTAGGGAGGATTTGCATGTAACATCAAGAATCTCGACATATTGAACAAAGCCATGCATGAATGAACACAACACAACCAAATAACCCAATCTTTTCATAAACACACCATGGACCGACGGACCCAATCGCTCTTGCTTCGTCCTTTCGTTCCGATAAGGCCCCGGTCATCCCCTATCTCTCTTTTATGTGTTCCCCACTTTTACATCAATTTCGGCTTTAGCCCAATGTTGTCGAGTGTCGATCCAATATATACGCCCATTTTGCTTGTATATGATCATATTACACCTGACTTTCTTCCAAGGTTCTATAGTCGAAAAATATGAAGGTTTCTTCTTATGTTCTATTTTAATTTCATTCAGCTACATTGATCAAAATCACGTTGTAAGCTAATCACGTTTAAATTTAATGTTTTTTTTTTTAGGTTCTGAATTGGGTAACTCGACGGTTTCTTAATGTTCCATCTTGTATCGCTGTCCTCCCAGGTACTGTATACTACGACTAGCTCTTCTTATCAGGATTTGTTCCATTTTGCAAAATATGTGACGAACATTTTGAGAAAATGGAGCAATTTCCAAGTCTAGGAGAAAGTTTTTGTTGGCCGATTCTATAGACTATAGTGATGAGCTCCAAAAATAGCAATGCCATGGTTTAGCACCTTTTTGATAATGCATGATCTAATGTCTATTATCATCAAATTTTGCATAAGATTGTCATGTTTCTGGAGATAGCAAGTTTAATTGAGCCAGTGTTAAACTTAGAGATTTAAAAGCTTGTTCTGAGACTCTGAACTTCACCACGTCCGCAGGACCGTCTATTCAATTTTTGGTGACGATACATGCCAGGGCATGGACACTGGCTTTTTTAAATATAACTTAGAGCTATGTCATTAATACGTTACTCCAGATATGTTTTGTCAAGCATATTACATTTGTGTGGAGTATCATGCTTACTTTATTTACGTGTTTACGTACATTTTGATGAAGACATGGAGGACGATCATGTGAGCTCCAAATATGATGAAGAGACACAAGCTTTACTTGAGCATGGTGCTCACTTGGTCATGGATATTGATGTGCTCGAGGATTGGAAAGACGGTATTCTATCCATTGGCACCCTCGCCATAAGTCCATTGGGAACCCACACACATGAATTTACAGTGGAAGTTAATAACACCATTGAACTCCATGATCATGATCTCAACTACACTAACACTAGTGATAATTTGGAAGAAAATCCATTAATGAATGTGGAATTGTTTAGCCATGAACTCGATTATGAGATCATTCCAAACAAAGAGATCACAGAGGAAGAAGCCTCTGAAGATGTGATCGAGTTTGAAGGCAGTGACGATGTTGCCAAGGATGATGGGCAAACTATTAAGAAAAGAGTGACTCTTGCCGATCTCTTATTAGCAGATTCTGATCACAAACTTGTGAAACAATTAGGAGATGATAAGATGCATAAACAAGTCGAGGTTAGTGATGATACGGTGGTTGCTACTGCTAAGCCGTGTGTGAAGATGATTAAGCCAAATTCTCGAACCAAACAAGGCCTTTCTAAAGCCAAAAAGCTTCTCAAAGAGGATTTGCGCCCAATCAAGAAGATTAATCAGGTAATACTCGACTTTTTGCTAGTTATTATCTTCCTCATTTTAAACATGTTCTTTGTTTCGTCGGGTTAAAATTTTCAACATTTACAATATACGACAAAGTAATACCTTTGGTATAAGAAGTTGGTTGATATTAAGGAAACTTGGGAACAACAATTTGCGCAACTGTCATTTGCGGTCGAGTTTGAGTGACACCCAATTGTCCTTTTTTCTTTGGAATAAGAATGGATGAGTGATTTGTAGTTTTAGGATTGTCTCCAAGTGTATGTCATATGCATCTAAACGCCTCTTATTTAGATCGTAACTAACCTTAATTAGTTACTAAGATTTAGAAATTGTTCCATTGGTAATGATTAATTAATTGGTAATGATGGAGACGACAAAAATTGGAAATGACTAAATATCTAAATAGTTGTATACCATATTACCATGAGACGACGTGGGCACTTTTTAGTGAAAGTGAGAGTGACATGTACTCACTCATAATATATGGATATGTTTGTTGTTATTGTTGTCACTTCTCATTGGATGCTGTTCATGTCAAATGATGGTGGAATACCACTCTACTCAATACAACAAGTTAAAACATTAGATGTGTTAATGTCACAATAATATTTATATTTTATAATAAAATTTTCGAGTTTTGTAGCATCTTATGTATATAAAAGACAGGAGAGTAGTATACATTCTCTTAAAGTTGAAATGCAAGTGATGTATATTTGAAATTGGATGGTACGTACTTACTGATTAGAGCAAAGTGGATGACTTCCACTTTGGCAATCGTTTTCTTTGACGAGATTCGTTTCCTCATTAAATTGAAATTTTTGTGAGTTCGAAAACACTGACGTTCTCTTTCAAGTTTCAAATATTTGAAATTAGCGGATGTTTTTCCCGTTATTTAAAAATTGTCAAGTTCGAAAAAAATGGCGTTCTTGACAATTATCGATCAATGAATTTGGCGGGTTTGAAAAACGATGCGTTCCTGTTCGATGAAATTTTTTTGACGAGTTGGAAAGGAATGATCGACACTCCTCTTGAAGATTGAAGATCGAAGGGGTGAAGAATTTGGTTTTTCTTCTTTCCTTATTTCGCAAACTCTGGAAGTTTCGATAAATTATCATGGGTTTGAGGGGATGTTAGAGAAGATGACGATATTGTGATATATTGTAATCGAAATAATATCCGAATTACGGAATAAGTTATTATAATTATTAATAATATAAAATAAGGGGGGCGAAGTGGAGATTTCTTTTTTTCCCCCCTCGTGTATAATAGGGCAATGATCATTTCATTATTAATAAATACGGGTACGACTATAACCATTAGAATCAGCATAACCTAGCAAAAGCGGGAATTCCTTTATTCTAAGCTTTTGACATAAAATAGTTAAATTGATAAGTAAGCCTTGCTTGATTTCTGTGGCTCAATCATCCCCTATAGAACCCATCTAAGATAAATACTAAGGGAAAAATCAAATGAAAACCTTATGAAAGTTGAAACTAATTTCAAAACAGTCTTGCTTAGAGGGATTCCGAAACTTGTTCCAGTTTTCGAGATTGTTATACAAATCATTACCAAGTCGAAAAATTTCGATGAAAAGTGAGTTGGGAAAACATGAAATATTCTTGGAGAATTTATGAAATATATTAAGCATTAAAATTAAATATTAAGATTGCCACTGCTGTAAATTTGTACATTAGCTAATGAAAAGGATGATGAAAAAGAAGATTCATCCGGACCTCGAAGGGAAGATGCAGCCAAACATGGAAATGCAGCCAATTATTGATATGCCCACCAACTCAACCATGGAGGAAACTTTATCTCATTGATTCACCTTCTCATTCAAGGTATAATTATTCCCTTTTTTTACTTTTTGTTTTTTTTTTTTTCTTAATGACACAGTATATATATTTGCTAATATTATCTTCGTTCATTTCATTTTCATGCATTTGTTTAGAAGAATCATGAAAAATAATGTTTAAAATGTGATGTATAGTGAATCTTTGCTGTTGTTAACTAGTTAGTTGAATACTCCGTTCATACAATCATACTCAATCAACATTTATCCTCCAAATAAAAGGCTTAACTAAGATATTTTTTAAGGAGATTTATTACATTATAAATATTATATATTTGTAATATTTGATGGCTTTTGTGGAAATTTTTTAGTATAAAAAAAACTAGATATTCATCTTTTTATGAAGTACGGAGTAGTGTGTTTAATCATTATCTTTCTGAGGTTATAAAGTCACTCGACTCTTTGGCAACTTGTAAATCATGTCTATTTTATTGAACTCGTTTGAAAGTTAACTATTTTCATTTGCGAGATCAAATATAGGGATTTTCCAATTTTATGCCCTTAACTATTTTATTTTTTCACTTATATTTCTCTTTTTTTTGAAAAAAAATAATTTTAACTAGTCATAATTCTTGGCTACAAATTCAGAAAACGGATTCTTTTTCCAACCCAAACATCTCGTAAAGACTGAATTGTAAAAAAACTAAAAGTAAACTCCTTCAAATTTGTGCCTATTGTTATGATGATTAATCAAAGTTTATTCCTTCAAAAAAAAAAAAAAAAAAACTGATTGACCATAACTCCTAAACCTGAATGATGGAACTCGTGCTTTGCACAAACCATCTGTTTGACAAATCTAATTTCATATTCAGAATCTCATTAAAGCAATTTGTTATGAGATTATATCTATATTAATTTAAAGTCTGATAAAACCGACTTGATATATGTGACACGCATGCAATGAGGTATTCCTAGAGTTACTTAGGGCACACATCCCGAAAAAAGAAAAAACAAACCGCCACGAGATATGGTTTAATAAAAATAAGGTAAAATATGTCAAAAACTCAAGATCTAAAGTTCGATTACTCACCACAAAAACTTGTGTACAGTAGTTGGCCTGGATTGCCACTTGTGAAGTTGTGATATAACATATCATAATACTGATCTGGATCAGACTGGATGTTTTCCTTACCTCAAAGATCCAAATCGATTAGTCCAATTACACCTCAATAATACTGAATTAATGCTTAATCCTTGATGATATTTATGCCAAATATGGACCAACATTGATTAACAACCATATGACCAATGAAGTTAAGTTGGACTCAACTGTTGACCATCAACTGTGCTTTGAATGTACATTTGAATAATTGCGTAGCAAATGTACTTATTCATTTGGATGAAACTATTGCATCATTTACGTACATGTTTAGAAGAAGCATTGTAGGTCCATTTTCGTTTTCAATCAATCCTCCATGAACATCATTTTCGTNACCACTTGTGGTAGCAACTCAATGATACAAATCCATTAATCCAACTACGCCTCAAGAATATATACTTAATTAATGCTTAATCCTTGATGATATTTGTGCCAAATATGGAACAACCTTTCTGACCAGTTGAGTTGGACTTAACTGTTTACAAGTGTGCTACGATTGAAGTTTTAAAGCTAAATTATTGCATTGTAAATGTACTTATTCATTTGGAGGAAACTATTGCATCATTTACATGTTTTGAAGAAGTTCGTTTTCATTTGAATATTCCAAGAACATCATTTTCGTGTTCTAAGTTCATGTAATATTGCACTTGAAAACTATAAGGTTTAATCATTGATGTGGTGTTTGTTTTGCAAATAATCGATCATAATATATCATTTGCGTATTTTTGTTGCCTCAATAATAGTCGCGCATACGACAAGTATGCAAGCACAATTAAACTATATATTTAGTAGTATAAATCTTAGCAAAATAACACTATCTGCTAGCTTAGCTGGTAAAGTCATGAGGAGCCTATATTCAAACCTCGTCAACATCATATTTATTTACCTTTACAGCTTTCCTCACAAAAAAAAAAAAAAAAACAATCTTGACGAAATTGAGACCACCCAAGTTTTTATTATATATATTATGAAAAAGTCGTCATCGTTTTGTTGCACTAAATATTGTTGTAATTCAATCCCAGGCACATGTGAAGCGGTTTAAGCAGCAAAAAGCAGATCATTTTCTGGGCATAACTCGAAGAAATTATTTAGTAATATTGCAAATCATTTCAAAATATTATGCATATATGCACAATTTTAATTCTATCCGATGTTTAAGGCATGTAGTAGACGTGCTTTGGTTTTTATTTTATTTTTCATTTAGATTTCTTCATGCCTATTTCCACAGGGAATTAGGGGATTAGATGTAAGAAACCTAACTTTGTTTGAACATTTTAAGTTATGTGTTTTGTGTGGTTCAAAATTACTTATTTTGTTTTCTTCGGTATTTGTGTAAAAAAAAAATAGATAACTTATCGGAATAGAAGGAGTAGCTTAAGATTGTCTAGACATGTATGTCGTATGCATCCAAAAGCTTCTTATTTTGATCATAATTAACATTAATTAGTTACTCAGATTTATAAATTGTTAATTGGTAATAATGGAGATAATCCGTCTTGCTTGTGACGGTCACGAGCTTGTGACCTTTCACAATCCTTTTCACTTACCCTCCCCACTTACAAATTTGTCTTACATCACAAGCTTGTGACGGATTTAACCCGTCACAAATGAGAATTTGTGTGATGTAGATGACAAACTTGTCATTTCATTTGCAAATTTGTCTTACATTACAAGCTTGTGACGGATTTAACCGTCACAAATCAGAATTTGTTTGATGTAGACGACAAAATTTGGAAAGGACTAAATACCAATACCATATTACCATGAGACGACATGGGCACTTTTTAGTGAAAGTGAGAGTGACATGTACTCGGAATATATGGATATGGTTGTCATTGTTGTCACTTCTTGTTCGATGTGGGTCAAGTCAAATGATGGTGGAATATCGATACGGCTAAGTCGTATTCCTATTCTAAGATAATGCTAAATGGACACTAAAATTATAAATAGTTAAGTTAGCGGTTCTCTCACAAGGAAACGTAACTAAATTACTCATTATTGATGGACAAATTAAAGATTATTGAGTCACAAGGTTGATTGGTTTGATTTGAAATAACTAAAACGATTTAAATAAAATAAATTCAAATAAGTAAAATGAGTCTAGGATTTCGGTTTACTACAATGAATATCAATTAGGAGATTTATGGTCGATTAACTAACATAGACTGACTACTTAAGGTTATATATTCGGTCGATAGCATATATCCTTTAGATTTTCTCTTAGTAAGCGGTCGTTGTAACTAAGTCGGTCTACCTAATTATTGTAAGTCTTTCTTAATATTAATCTGATCGGCAATAATACTAATTTACAATACTAACTAATTAATCATGGCGAGCAATTAATCAATTAGAGTGATAAACAATAATTAAGCGATAGTCAATCTAAGCAATTAACAGATTATTACCCCTAATTAATATTCACCGATCCCCTTCAACCCTAGGTGAAAAATTAACTACGCATAACAATAGAAATAACGATGAACACCATTATAGAAGACATAATTAAAGGGAAATAAGAAATAATGAAACGAAATTGATTACCGATAACTGGAAGATTAAAGGATTCGATTGCAAAGAATGAAGAATGACAAAGTATTTAGAGCTATTCATGGGTCGTCCCATCCATTGAACCCGACCCATCCCGCCCGCTAAATAAGCGGGTACGGACAAGGCTTTCTAAGAAAAATACAAAGGCCCGGCCCTCTAACCCGTCCCAAACCCGCTAACCCGCTTGTCCGTTGGCCAAAAATTAAACATAAGCCCGACCCAAGCTAGCCTGCATTTGAACACCTCTAAAAGTACTTAAGGGTTCCTGGTGAGAGAGTATTGTAAAGCATACAAACAGAATTAAGTAGAATATCGAATGTTATTTTAACCTAATACCATGCTTTAAATACATCGTAATTTATGACCCGTAAACCAGGTTTAAGCAATACCAATAGAACTCGACAGAGTTATTGAAAAACTCGAGAGAGTTATGGACACTCTTTCGAGTTTCACCTAGCTCGACCAACTCTCATGAACTATGTCGAGTAATACTTAGCAGAAGTCGTCTTGCATTATTCTTCGGCTCCTTCTCGTCCTAATCACCCGTTGCTCCCTTCCACATATACATTTAACTTCAATAAGCTTCAAATATAGCTTAAAACCTGCTAAATGAGGAAAACAAGCAGGAGAAGCGATATTTCATAAAATACATTACATTTAACTAAATTAAGCTCAAATGACAATCTAAAATGCGATGTTTAGGGGGAAATCGCATATAAAATACACTTGTCAAACTTCTCCAAACTAACCCTTTGCTCATGCAATCTAATGTGAAATCAACCTCAATAATCAACAAAGCACATCCACCAAACAGTGACCATTGTACATGAAAATGGACTTAAAAGGGTAGTAAGGGATTATGGGTAGAAGGTGGTTGCGCAAAGTGCGTTTGGCTAAGGTTAAACCAATAGCCGCATACCAAACCACATCAATGACATAACAATAATCCCAATTACTCACGAGAGAAATGATCTTAAACTTTGATAACATAAAAGGATAAATGTCAATCCTCAAAAACATGTATTAGACTCTTGCAAAATTAATTTTATTTCTTTTTCTTTACTATCCAATAAGAACTAATGCCTTTTTCTCATATGATTCTTTTCCTTTTCCTCAATTAAGCTTTTTCATCATTTTTCTTTTCATTTACATTAAAAATTGAATAACAACAACAAGGGTCAAAAGAGAAAGATCATTTATATAATGAAACTTAGAAAATTTGAATGATTTTCTTGATCATACTATAATCATGTCATATAAACATTGCAACACGCTTAGATATTTAAAATATCACACGCAATCTAATAGCAACAATAGTCGTTAACTATCAGATGATCCCGTAAGGAAAGTTGCTTATGGATTGTAGTTAAAGACGTAGGCAATCAAAGAATAAGCTACAAGGCTCAAAGGGCGTCTAAACAAAGGATGGTCATAATCTAAAAGGTAAAAGAATAGGCCATTTATAAATGTGAAGCTCAATTAAAGAAAAACAATGTTTTTCCTCATGTACAACCACCACAAACCATATGGAATGGACTAAAGAAATTGACTTCACATTTATGCAGACTGATGTTACACATAACCATAAGGAGAATTTCGGACAAATCCTAACAACATGAGATCAGTTAAAGATGTGATTGATCAAGAAGGCTCTAAATATTAGGATTTTTAAAATATTTAGTACAATATATATCATATAATGAAATAGAATAAGACTGATTTTAAATGTAGGGTATATGTTATTAACACTCATTTGTCTGCTTTTTTCTAAATTTATATTTTAAAATTCACCTTAAACCAATTTAAAAAAATTAAGAAATACTCAATATGACGGAAATGTAAACACACAAATAATTTTGTTGAACACCTAAAAATAAAATCCAAATATGAAAAATGGTTAAAAAAAAAGAAATGAAAAAGGAACACAACATCCAATCTAAAAACCCACGAAACATAAGTGCAAATTGTGGACTATGGGCTATGACATACAGAGTATTACATTTATGAATCCAAAGTCACAAACCCTCTCATTTAACCTCTACATAAATGACCTCCCTATTATTTTACCCTAACCCCGTCTCCCTCTCCTCTCCTCCCCCCCCACAAGTCATCCTTTCTATCTCTGAGATATCACTCAATCTGCCCTCCTTCTTGGCTTTATCATCAAAAAATAATTTGTCTTATTTTATTTGCAATCCTAGTCTTAAACTCCCTCTCTCACTTATTTATTAATTATCCCTCATCTAATCCACATATGTTCATCAACCGTTCGATTTTAGTGTTCGATCGACATGAAGATAATTAATTGGAGCCAATAATTTACAGAGAGTCATGTATATAGTTATTTAAATAATACTCGGTATTTCTTTGTATATTATCTCATTGACCATATTATATAAATATTTTTTATCTACTAAATACTTTATTTTTGTAATTCCAAATAAAATTTTGTAAACCAGCGGAGTAGTTTTATAATAAAAATATTCAAATCTGTTGCATGTAGTTTTTTTTTTGTGTATCTAAGTTACACCAATGCCATTTTTGGATTTTTCTAAATTTGCGGTCGAAATAAAATTTTCGTTATTAAAAATTTTTACAAAAGAAAATAATCAGATCTACTAAATTTAAATGATCAAAGTTTTGCACCTAGGTAATTATTTGAAGTTAAGAGGGTGATAAACTAGTGTTTATGCAATGATATGAATTTGGAGATGAAAATAAATGTATGTAAATTTTAACATTATAAGATATATGTTTTAACATGTGAACATATGTATAAATTATGAAATTTATAAAATGCAATGTAGTATTATACTCGTATTGAGTAATTAATTCTCTAAAGGAGAGAGACTAATTAATTCTCTAAAGAATGTGGGGTCATTTAGAGAGTTTCAATCCCTAAAAAGCAGGAACCAATGAAAACTCTCTAAATGACCCATCTTTTATACTATGTAGATTTTGGTAAGTCTACATAATCATCAACATTTGCCAAATGCGGTCAAAAATTGTTCATCAAGCATTATTAACCATATAATGTCAAAGTTACTTACATACATGAATTGCTAATTAAAGGTTCAATGAAATAAAGAAAGCAGCTTCATCCACTACAAAAAAACACGGGAAACTGACGAAAAAGATCCGTCAAAAACAGCAATATTTCGTCAGTAACACGGGTTCCTGACGGAAAATCCGTCGGGAATGAGCGTCACTACGATTCGTCACTAAAAACGCTTTCCTGACGGAAATTCCGTCAGTACTTTCAGATACTGACGGAATTTCCGTCAGTCGTTTCTGACACGTGGTGTAATACTACGGTTTTCCCTATCTTTGGTGACTCGACCGAGTAGGCCTTACTC
>VHZZ01019571.1:6571-16953 GCA_009801015.1 Silene noctiflora | reverse complement strand
TTTGGCAAAGGATACTTGTTCTTCACGGTAACTCTGTTCAACTCCCGGTAATCTATGCACAACCTCAAGCTCTCATCCTTCTTCTTCACAAACAGTACTGGTGCTTCCCACGACGATACACTAGGTCTAATGTATCCCCTTTCTATCAAATCATTTAACTGCTTCTTCAACTCTTCCAACTCCTTATGACCCATGCGGTACGGGGCCTTAGAGATCGGTCCCGTCCCTGGTTTTAACTCCACACTGAAATCTATGTCTCTCTTCGGTGGCAACCCCGGTATCTCCTCTGGAAAAACATCTGGGAACTCCCCCACCATTGGTATCTGATCAGTTGTCGCACTCTCCATACTATGGTCTCTCACATGGCATAGAATCAAAAGACACCCCTTCCTCRGATAAGACTTCAAGGTCACCGCTGCAATCACTTTGACTTTGGGTTTGACAACAAACACACGATAAGACACACTRACTCCCTTAGGACCTCTYAAAGAGACTCTCTTTTGGTGACAATCTATCCTGGCCTTGTACTTACCCAACCAACCCATTCCCACGATCATCTCAAACCCATCCAAAGGAAAYTCTAACAAATCCACTGGAAGGTCAACCTGCCCCACTATCATAGATACACCCWTATACAACCTCCCACAWGATAHAGACTCACCCGAMGGTATAAAAACTTCATCMTTTACAGACTCAAACTCCCTTAAACCCAAAAGCYTAGCATGACTYGACRATATAAAAGAATGTGACGCCCCCGAATCAAACAAAACAAAGGTAAAAACGCCATTAACAAGAAAGGTACCCGTGATCATGTGAGCATCATCCTCAGCATCTTTCTTATCCATCGTGAATAACTTGCCACTGGTCTTCTGTCCACCTCCTTGGACGGTACTAGCAGCATAAGTAGATGGCTTGGCAGCCGACCCCTGATTGTTGTTAGCCGCAGGTCTCCGATAAGAATTACCGCCGTTGCGGTTAGTCCTCCATTGTTGTTACTCTGACCACCGTGGTTATTCCATGACCCAGCCGGTCTGTTGCTAGCATAGCTCTGAGACGGACCCTGAGAGAAACTCCCCTRTGATGGTCTCTGAAAACCCTTCACCACAACACTGGTGCACTCATGCCTCTTGTGGCCAATACCGCCACAGTTGTAACAAGATATACTCCAGTTACTAGCACCACCACCATGTCCACGTCCATATGAAGCTCCACCACTAAAACCTAATCCTGATGAGTAAGCCCTCACCTGATTATGGTTACCCTTCTTATAACCAGAATGACCTCCACCCTCACTCTCAGCCTTTCTCTTTTCAGAATCTCTCTCCCTTTTCTCTTTGGCCAACTCGACCAATCTCTCTGCCCTCCCTGCTCGCTCATATACCTCCTTGACATCTTTAAGAACCCCAATCGGTAACTTCTCCATAATCTTATACGTCAAGCCCTTCTCAAACCTCAGCGCCAAATTCTCCTCACTCAACCCCATATCCTCTTCATACCTCGATTTCTCATTAAACTGATGGTAATACCGAGGCACAGTCATATCCGGAGTCATCTTGAAATCATCAAACTTCTCTCTCAGCTTACTATGAACATGCTCGGGTACAAACTCCTGACGCATAGCCTTCCTAAACTCTAGCCCTTGGATTTGATAACAACGCGAAAAAGGAAGACGCAACGTACTACGTTCTCTCTTGAAAGATTTTGGGAAAAAGTAAAAAGTGATAAAGGAGTGACGGAAAACTTTTAAATATCCTTCACGCGTTGTTAACAAAAACCGACTGAAATAACCCGCAGGACCAACTTACTCGATCGAGTAAGTGACTTACTCGATTGAGTGCCCCTTACTCGATCGAGTGCCACACGTACTCGATCGAGTACCCATCAGGAAGACTAATGATTCGAACCCACACTTACTTACTCGACAGAGTAAGCCCTACTCGATAGAGTACCCAACAACACAGAACCGTATTATTACAGCCCCCACCACCACCACCATTACCAAGCTGATATCACCGGCGACATCACTAGCCACCAGCGCCGACGATTTCACCGGCCACCTCAGAAAATTTCGGCGATATCTGCAACCACCATTCCTAATCTTCTACTTCCCGACGTCACCATCAGCCACCACATCCACCATAGGACACGAAACCACATCGTTAATTAGCAAATTCAAAATCTAAAATACAAGATCTGAAATAGAATCACCCTATCGAAGCTAATCGTTACCACCACCATCCTCCGATCTCTCTCCTCGCCACAAAACCACCACACTAGCCTCCCGCCGACCCCACTACGATATCCACATCATCATCCCACCCCGCAAAAACCACAAACACAATCTCCATACTCTTTTGAAGTTCAAATGGTTTGCCTCGATCGACGCGCCCTACAACCACCATGGATCTCGTTTTTTTTAACAAATATTGTGATTGAAATCACAGATCTATGAAACCAGAAGAAGAATCAGAAAAAAACTAACTCCATTAATGACATTATTTGAGATTTTAAGCTTGAAATCACAGATCTATGAAACCAGAAGAAGAATCACAAAAAACTAACTCCATTAATGACATTATTTGAGATTTTAAGCTTGGTGGTTTCGATTTATGCCGAAAATCACTCTAGTTTAGTGGTAGTGCGAGAAGCAGGCCAGCAACGATAAGGTGCATAAGAGAAAGAAGAAGAAAGAGATAATGTCGTTGCCGGAGATTGACTGCCTGGCGTCGGCGGTGGAGGTTGTGGGTATAGATGAGAAAAAGAGATAAAATGGAGGATTGTTCAGTGTAAAGGACAAGGGGTGAGGTGGAGTGTGAATGGTTGCATCAAAAAATGAGCATAAGAATTTTGTATTGGTCTTTTAGTCAGTTCGTAAGTTCGCACCGTAACATAGGTTCGCACGGGATCTTGATTATATATATATATATATATATATATATATATATATATATATATATATATATATATATATATATATTGATAATTAGTATAAATAATGTTAATTATTTAACATAGACAAATATATTATAAGTATGTTATCTTTCGGAAACTATTAAAAGGTAAGTAAATCAAGCTAAATTTCCAAAACATATAATATTCTATAATTATTTCAATTTGATTTAATGTATATATGTAATATATTTATGTAAATATACAAGTCTCTTAAAATTGCAGGCCTAAATAGTAAAAGTAATTCTGTTAGTAGTGAAAAGAATTGTAGTAACATTGGATATATAGTAATATGATAGTAATCACTCATTTGAAAAGTGAGCGGGAGTAGCGAAAGTAATAAAAGTAACAACGAGAGTAGTGAAATTATCAATATTAATGCGGTAGTAATGAACGTAACAATAATTACGACGGGAGTAGTGAAAGTAACAGTAGTAATAACGAATGTAATAAAAGTAACAATATTAGCGAGAAAAAAAAAATATATATATGAATAATGAGTTAACCAATCGATTTAAGCAAAGTATTAATAATGAGAGTAGTAAATTTATCCCATAATTTATTTCGTCGTAATTTTAAGATATGACATAGAAAAATATATTAATGATAAATTTATGAGTTATACAACTTCAATATAGTTTTATTTACTTGACCATAAATTTTAATGCTAAATAAAGGTAATCCGGACGGAGTCAGACATTAATATTAGTAGCTTAATAATTTTATTAATCTTTGGTAACCGATCTTATAACATGATTGAAGAGAGAATTGATTACCTTGTACTTCCTTGGTAACTGTTTTTAAAAACTTTTACCTAAAGTCCTAAATTTTCTTGAAATTAATAACAAATCTCAAAAAAAATATTTAAAAAGATTGTTATGCCCTTATTAACTAGTCCATCCACCATTTTCCCACCACCTTGACCCATTAAAACCCATATCCACTAGCCAACACCATGACACCCTCTTTTTTTCCCGCCGGCATCGACACCAGCCCCCATTGACGGCGCCCCATCACTGCCCTCCTCTAGCTCCACCCACATCTCGTTGAACACCCTATTCCCACAAATTTAAAAAAAGAAATGGAGCAAACATATGGTCTTCTACCAAAATCACCAATTGCACAAACAATTACCACGACCGAACTCCTCTTCTTCATTTATTGTACAAATCATTACCAGTGACCCATGCGATCATAACACAGGTCCAATTTCGATCGAAGCGGATGGCATTCGTTCCCACTTCTCTTCTTGCCCTCAATTCTTTTGATTATAACTTTATTTGAACTAGATTTGTGCTCGGTTTCGAGTCGATGGTAGCGGTGATGTGCGATGTGAGCTAGTGAATGGTGAAGGACGTGGTGGTCTGAGTAAAAACGAGTTTGGTATTCTAAACTCGGGTTTCATTCTGAGCTCGAGCAAATGCACCTGATCAGGGAGTTCGAATGGGTGGTTCGCTGACAGGAGGGCAGGGATGGGACTCCGCAGGGCTGGTGGCGGTGCCGATGGGGAAGAAAGAGGATGTGGTAGTGTTAGCTACGGTGGATGTCGCTGTAAATGGGGCAAGGGTGTGAGTAAATGGTGGGTTGACTTATTAATAAGGGCAAAATAGTCTTCTAAAATATTTTTTTAAGATTTGGTATTAAGTTTGTGAGAAATAAGATTATAGGTATAAATTTTTAAAAAACGTTATCTTAGATATAAGTTTTGAAAAATTGAATTATTTTAGGTATAAGTTACTCTCTCCTATTCTCAATAACCCTCCCTATTTCCTTTTTCGTCTATTCACAATACCTTCCCTATTTCCTTTTTTTGTAAAGTTTTATACTTATTTTAATCACCACATCCCACAACAATACCCCACAATACAATACTTTATCCTTATTTTATTCAACTCACCCCACAACAACACTCACAATACCTTCCCTCTCTCCAATCACCTCAACCCACAACAATACTTTATACTTATTTTAATCAAATTCTTAATTTTTGTGCCAAAAGGAAAGGGGAGTGTTATGTAGAATATGAGGGAGTATTAATTTATCCTAATCATAACAATCTATTCATTCATGTATATATTCATGTACGTATCAAATTTTCATGTCATATAAAATATAAACCATCATAAAACTCAAGTAAATACGAGTAACTTTCTTTGTTCTAAGTTCCTATGTTATACTTGTACAAAATTTGATATAAAAAAATAATAATAATAACAATAAGGTAGTGGTTGCAGCCCCTGCCAGTTCCCTTGTTACTAAAAAAAAATAAAAATAATTTTAACTCAATAGAAAAAAAAAACTTTAGGTAAAAATAATTTTGTCCCATGTGTAAGGTGAAAATAATTATGTGAGGGAAAAGTTTTCCAAAATATAGATTCAAGTCCGGCCTTAAAGCTATATAAATAAAGTAGGGGACCTTAGAGCATCTACAATAAAGAGGATTTACCCTCCTCTTAGCACTCTCTCTCCTCTAAGAGGAGGTCCTCTCTATTGTGGAACAAAATGGATCATCCTCTTAGATAAAGGAAGTACTCCACTTCCTCTAAAATTAGAGGAAAAAGAGCTTCGATCCTTGTGCCAACTACCCACCCATAATATTCCATGTGATAATATTCCATGTGGAGTATTAATAAATTATTTCCTTTTTTTTATAGAAAGTTAAAAGTATAATTTAATGGAAAGAGGAGGAGTAAGAGGATTCTCTCTATTGTGTAAAAATATAGAAGAAAAATTTATGAGGAGGATGTAAATGTTAGAAAATAAGGTAGATGATAGAGAAAATGAGGTGTCGAAAAAATAGAGGGAGATGGAAAAAAATAAGAGGATAAGAATCTCCTCTCTATTGTACATGCTCTTAAAGCTACAATTAACGAAAGTTGAAACCCTTATTGTTTTGTTTACTCGATTTGCTATAATTAAAATTTGACTCTGAAAAATGGGCACACCATGGTGTATGACTTATTATAGATCAACTCCAAAAGAATACAACGTTGCTGAACCAGCAATTACATAATTGAAACGAACATCTTGTAACAAATTTAAGGAACAACAAATTAAGCAAGTAATTATTGGGATAATTTCATATAGTTATCATCATTTACTAATCGCAAACCGGGATTCCAAGTACTTGATCACCCCACCATCTAACTGAAATGCCTTGCTTAGAACATCGATAGAGATAGATGGTTCAGATCCAAATACCGCGTTAGCAATAGTATTCAAACCCGGGTTTTGGCTGCTTAATGCACTCATTGCCATAGCAGGAGTGTTGCCAATATTGAACTGAAAGTGAGTAAGACCCTGTGGAAACGCAAAAACATCGCCTTTGTTAAGAACCTTAGTAAAGAACTTGTTTCCACCATTTGGCAAGTTGGTGGTCACGAATCCAACATAAAGGGTTCCTTCCATAACTGTGAAAAGCTCAGTTGCACGAGGGTGCGTGTGAGGTGGGTTTAGACCGAAAGGTGCATAGTCGACCCTAGCTATTGCTACCCCAAGGGTGTTGAGTCCCGGTAATTGAGTTGGTGTGATAAGCGTGACATTGGAACCTAATCTGCTGTTGGTGCTTCTTGGTTTGTCTAATCCCTTTAATAAGAAATCATCTGCCGTTACATCCTCTGGATTCTTACAGAACATACCATTTACAAACACTGCAAAAGACGGGAAACACCAAGTCAAATTAATTTCTAGTACATACAAACATTGAGACACTGGAGTAATGTTGTTGTCTTGCCTAAATACGTACCCTAAAAAATTTCATTCGGAAGTTATATAAGAGCTAAGAGATGACTTACATGCATTGTTAGGGTCAGTTACCCCAACACAGAAGTCTTGCAACTGGGTTGGATCAGCAGCATGAATTGAAAACGAGGCGAGAGCTAGAACAGCAAAATAAGCAAACAAGTATTTAAGAGATGCCATCTTTTAGGTATTAAGTTGTAAGTAAATTAGCTCTCGGTTTACTAATGCTTAACAATATTGAAGTATGTAGTTTGTGATAATCATGGGTGATGAAAATGATATATTTATAGAGGGAAATGTTGAACTTTTCGGCCATTGAAATGGTCTTAACGAATGCGATTTTCAACTAAAACCAATAATTAATATATCAATTAACATCAAGTTAGTAGTAAACAAATATTTTGTTGAAATTTTAATCAGTGAATTTCAACTTTAAGAAAAGTCATTGGGTGTTAAATGATAATAATGGGATATAGGAGTTTAACCTGGTCTTGTTTTCACTTGATCCTAATTTGGTCTTGTAGTAGGTATTTGTATTTGATTGAATCAACTATTTGTGGGACTTGGTCTTATTGACATCATTTCTAATTTCCAAGCAACTTTACCTTAATAATCACTTCCGCTTATAATCTATGTTACTCTTATTTGAATATGAGGGTCGGACACAAGTACTTATTCAAGTGTTGGATACGGCAATTGACGGTCTCTGCATGACTAAAATTTTTAGGGTACTGACTAATCTAAAATCATTAAATATACTTCAAGATGTTTTATAAACTCTTTGCTCACTGATTTAGCTCTCTTAGGAAAAGTGTTGGATTACAAGTTTCAATACATATTCATACTCATATTTATGTCTTACGACTCGTATTTATGTCTTACCATGTCGACACAAATATATACGGTCGCAAAGTAAATGAGCCCAAGTAAAATTGCTTAATCGTATGAGAATGAAATGGGCGTTATCCCCAGCAAAAACCTTGACTGTCATTCCCACCGGACAGTTACCTCTCCAGACCATTTGCATGGTGACGTTGAGCATAAGGAGCGGAGAAGGAAAGTTAATGACTCAAATCGAATCGCTGGAATTGATTGAATGGGTTATTGAGAGGAAAAGGGAAAGCAGTCCATCTGGGTTTTGAGTCAAAACGTAATATTACACCTCTAATGCATTTGATCCTCTAGTTCTTTTTAGAGCTGAAGAGTATCGTCACTCATCTAAAATTAGCAAACACGAGTGGAGATGCTCTCCGGTTCGGGATCTCCACTTCTAAAAAGTTTAGAACTCGGTCTTACACCAAGTTTTTATGGGACACCCTTACCCAAACCTCGCTCTAAGTAGACCTGGCAAACGGGTCAATCGATCGGGTCGGGTTAGTTCGTGTCTTTCGGTAAATTCGGGTCGGGTCATTCGGGGTTCGGGTTTGTTGGTCGGGTCAGTTTTGGGTCAAACGGGTCGGGTCAATGAATAAGAGAGAAAAAGGTCATTCAAGTTTTTTCAGTTCAATTAGAGTTATGTTTTGTCGGGTCATTTTCAGGTTTGGTGGTTTCAGGACGGGTTATTTTCGGGTCAGATCGAGTCATTTACGGGTAAAAAAAGCTCGAATCATGTTCGGGTGATGTAGTTCGGTCAATTTTGGGTCTCGGGTCGGTCAATCAGGTCGGGTTGCTTTTACTAGGTCTAGCTCTAAGTAACTCGTCTTGCTATCGAACGAAAATATAGAGCATGAAAAAACCTTTTACAGTAGCTGAGATGCGTTGTAAGACCAGTACAAGAAAACATTCACCTTATAGCAACAAGAAGTTCAGAGTATGGCCTCAACTATTACCCTACTAACTGTACGTAAGCCCAGAAAACAAACATGACTACATACTTAACAACAAGACTACTGCAAAGATAGCTAAAGCTCTGAGAAATGGATCGCCTTCCTGGTTTCACGTGCCGCCACTGGTGACTCCTGGACCGAAAAGGCTAGAATGTCAGGTTGTAGCATATGGAACCAAGTTATAGACAGGAGGAGTAACAGTACCAGATTATCAAATAAATCAAATGCAAGTTTATTCAGTTCCTACTTCTTACCATCCAATTGATCATCAGGGCCGTCTTCGAGATTTCGGAGGCCCTGTGCGAAATTTAAATTGAGGCCCTCTTTTTTAGTTTTTCATTTGAATGTGAAATCAATGTTAAAACGGTATTATGTATTTTAAACAATAGTAAATTATTTAAAGTCAAAATTTAAGAGTATACAACCCCAAAAAAAAAATGTATATAGAAGTGCTTATGGAAAGGAACATTTTTGACTAATTTAAATGGATGAAAATCTATGCAATCTATGTGATACGAGAGAAACATAAAGGGATCCGATAAACTTTTAAAAATATAAAACTCAAGATGGTTTTAATATGAAGCCATAAATAAAAGGAATGAGGTAAATAAAAAAAAAAAAAAAAGTTAGGAAATGATCAAATTGGGAATCGAACACGGGGGAGTCTTGATCAAATGCAAGTTCTCTACCACTAGACTAGCGCCAAATTATTACTCTACTGCTACACTTATACATATATGTAAAGTATGATACGTTATTGGGCCCTCCAAAATTGGGGGCCCTGTGCCACCGCACGGACCGCACGGGTTAAAAGCCGGGCCTGTTGATCATAGCCTCAGCTTGAATCCAGTTGAGAGAAAACCGTCTGAATTTTTCCTAGGGAAAGACAAGGAAACCATCTTAGACACCGGAAATGGGAATTGTAAAGCAACACGGATCTTGCAGTCAAAACTCGCAAGGCTGTAAACGATACGATAATTGGGATGTGGTGAAATATCAACAAATTGCTACAATTAGTATAAACGGACTAGAAATTCTAACTACGAGGGACAAAGGCTACATTCACCATCCAGTAGTCTCTTCCTCTTAAGCATTATAGTAAGTCACGAATCACAATTGGAGAGTGTAGAACTTAGAATTCGACCACTGCTAACTGCTAAGATCAATAGTTTACTGCAGAAAGAAAACTATACAAAAAATAAAAAAGAACACTACAACTAAGTAAACCAGTAATAAGCTGCAATAATAGAAACTTAAAGACACGTTGCAAGGAAAATGAATAAAGCGAAATTTAGGAAACACTCAACGGTGGATATCCTATACTAGAAGTCCCAAACAATTGCAGATCAAAGGATCTCAAAGACTGCTCTCATTCCATTTATATTGGAATCATTTGACTGGTGGTCGAACAATATAACTTAGAACAATATTTCTCCAATTCTCCCAACATGTAATTAGATTCAACATTTTTCGAAAGTAAATACTTGTAAGTTGTAATGATGAATTCACCTAGACCAACCTTACATTGTACACTTACATATATATATTTGTTGTCCATGTTAAACTTTGGCACAAAAGTAATATTGGGCAGAAAAGAGTTGAATGAATCCTAAAGCTTCAGGGGCATGACATCGAAATAGAGAGCATTGATCCAAGTACAATCGAACAAATCACTAGCAACACGAGGCATGATACTAAAATATACCATCTCAAACAAACATCAACAGAAAGCTTGTGGTGGGTCAAGTACAGGGTTTTAAAACTCGGTATCGGTCGCGATCGCGCTGTCGCGGACGCGGTCGCGGAATCGGTCCTGAATCGCTTGTTGCGGACCAATATCGCTCGTCGCGGTCTATTTTTGTTTGA
>VHZZ01019570.1:18686-34005 GCA_009801015.1 Silene noctiflora | reverse complement strand
ACTCGGTCGAGTACAAGACACTCGACCGAGTAAGCGACACTCGACCGAGTGCAAGGCACTCGGTCAAGTACACGCCACTCGACCGAGTGCTCCGCACTCGTCCGAGGCCCCAACTCCCAGAACACTGACAGCCCAACTCACATGGGCACTCGGTCGAGTACCCTGTACCCTCTCGAGTTTCCCAATACCAAAAATCACGAGCATTACACATGTGGTGGCCTCAACACTTATTTAATTTGGCCAATTACCTAATGTTATACTCCCTCCACTCAACCCCACAGTTAACATTTTTAAAATACAAGAGGCTCTTAAACCAGTTAGGTATTATCATCACTGAGTAACATCTCAGTCCAAAAATGGACCATTACTGATGTACACACAATAACAACATTGTTACCTTAATTCTCAGGCCTAAATGGCCTCATCATTGAGTTCTGTAAGGTAACTAGGCCTCCTACATACACACCAACTATGGTAGACCATGCTGAGTTCATGAATGCAAATGACTTAGCACCCACACCATGTATGGTTGACCATGCTGACTTCGTGAATAAAAATGACTTAGCACACACACCCATAATTTTGTAGACCATGTGGTAGCCTAGCTACCTTTTTAAGATGGCCAATTACCTAATGTTAATGTCGGAAATAGAAAAGACTCTCAAACCAGTAAGGATTTATATCACTGACCCACCTTTCAGTCCAAAATGGACCTTCACTGAAGTACAGACAACACCAGCAACCATTAAGCAACCATACAACAATGACAAACAGAAAAGCCAACAAAGATAATACATAAAGTGAGAACAACATTAAGTGAACAACAGCATACTTAAGCTCTGAATTAAACTTATTACAGACACCCTAACAATATTAAGCATTCCATACAACAATTTGAACAACCATATAACAATGACAAACAGAAAAGAGAGCAAAGACAATACATCAAGTGAGAACAGTATTAAGTCAACAACAGTAAACATAAGCTATGAATTAATCTTATTACAGATACCCTAACAACATTAAGCATTCCATACAACAATCTAAAGAACCATATAACAATGACAAACAGAAAAGCCAACAAAGACAATACATCAAGTGAGAACAACATTAAGTCAACAACAACATTTAATCTATTGAATCATTTAAATCAAAACATTTAATCTAACAGTCAATTAATTCTACCATTTAATCCAAACAATTACAACTTCTCTGTTAATTCCACAATTAAAGCAATTGACTCCATAACCTATATTCCCCATTTATAATGCTGAGGTTGTTTTTATTAATATTTTTTTGCTAAATTTATTATTGCATATTCAACAAGGTTGATTGACGAGATGAAATATGTCAAAGACGTGTGGGTTATTAAAAGTTTAGAGAACATGTAATGTTGATTAGTTTATTAACTAAGACTTGTATGTGATTATTTATACACTTAGATGTATTTTTTTTAACATCAGGAATACTTGTTGGATGATACAAAGGTTTGTTGGTTGTCGTTCTCTCGCATATGTATTGTTTGTCCATTTCGCTATTTGGATTGTCAAATMTCTAGGATATTGCTACCAAAATTTTGGTAGCAAATAATTTTTTTTTAAATGACTACATATGGTGGCGGTTCTTCATCAAACAATCGACGTTATAATTGCCTTTAGTGGCGGCTCTGTAACAACCGTTGTTATAGAGAAAATGTAGTGGTGTAATGATATTCTTGATATACTTATGGTGGCGGCTTTCAAACAATAACCGCCACTATAGATAAGTCACTGGGGCGGTTGTGTCTAACAACCGCCATTTTATATACGTTTATAATGGCGGTTTGTTTAAAAACCGCCACTATAGAGGAGTTACAGTGGCGGTTGTGTCTAACAAATGTCGTTATATATAGGTTTATAATGGCGATTTTTAAACAAAACTGTCACTGTAGGAAAGCTATAGCGGTGGTTGTGTCGAACAACCGTCGTTTTATATAAGTCTATAACGACGGTTTTTTAAAAAGCGCCACCATAGGAGAGCTATAGTGGCGGTTGTACAACCGCCGCAAAGTATATACGACCCCGCGATATACGACGGACCCAAAACCTTTAAAAACCGCCACAAAAGGTCATTTATGACCGCCACCGTAGGGGTTTTTTCTACTAGTGCAATATCAATTCCATTTAATAGTCAATGAAAACCCAACACCCAACAACAATGACAAAGAGAAAAACAAAGACAGTGCCATAAACTCAAACCAACAATCTATAAAAACCGAACAATAATAATGAAAGAATCTAAACATAAACCAACAATCTATAAAAACCGAACAGTAATAATGAAAGAATCTAAACATAAACTCTATAAACAACATGACATGAACTACAACTTCTAAACAAAAACTGTAAACATTTAATCCCAACAATAATAAGTAAACAATGTAAACAAAAACCATTAAAAATACAAAAACTAATCACAGCACCAGAAATAAACACAACAGCAAAAGTAAATCAATAAATAAAGTTAAATCAACATAAAAATAGCAATAAAAAAAACAAGTTTAAGGGTTATACCAACTACTTATACGATTTATTGCGCCTATCCATGAACCTCTTCACATACGCATTAAACCTCCTTGAACTTGGAGATTCAGGCTCTGAATCCACATGTGTAGGCTCAGGATCAACATGTTTAGGCTCAGAATCCTCATGTTTAGGATCAGGAACCACATATATAGGATCAGGAACCACATCTTTAGGTTGACGAACCAAATCTTCAGGAATGACATCCCCAAACTCAAAGGGGATGTCATTAAACCCAGGAGTATTAGGCACAAACGAAGAGCAAGCATCATCAAGCTCAGTTTCACCCACTTAAGTGCCTAAATCCGACGGAGAGAGTGAGTCAGGTACAACTTTGTTACGATCCCATGAGATTGAGACTGACTCCTCGCCTTCGTCTTCAGATGACCCAAGTCTATACCAATCTAGAACGCACTGAAGACACTCCTTACCACAGTTTGGTTGCGGAGGAGCCATTACACAGATGTTAAAGATACCCAGAAATATAAATGTAGAAGGACGATAAATTCACAGAAATTGTAGATTTAAACAGATGAATATGTAAAGAAATCAAAATGTTAAGAAATGAATGGAGGCGATGTGAGAGATCTAGAGAGAAAGAGATAAGATCTTTAGAGAAGGAGAAGAGACAGGGGATGGAGGCGGTGTGTGTGTGTGTGTGTGTGAGAGAGAGAGAGAGAGAGAGAGAGAGAGAGAGGAGCAAGATAGGGTTAGGGTATTGTGGGAGAAGAATCTTGAGAGTGAGGAAGTTGGACGAGTAATGAGAGTAAATGGGGGTGGTTGAGGGAAAATCCAGAATAATGGAAAAATTGAATGAAATTTTTGGTGTGGGGTTAGATTTTTTTTAAGGGAATCATTAAAGATTTGGTTGGGTTGTGGGAATTTTAATTGGGCCTAAGTGTGATTAGGATGGATTTTAAGGCTCAATTAGGGTGGGGCATCAATGACATTTGTTGTAAATAAGTTGTTATCATAAGGATAAAATGGTATTTGTACTTTTTGTTTAGGAAATGTGCAGTGTTGAGTTGAATGGATGAATATGGTATATGTGTACTGTAAAAATGAACAAAAGGAGTATAAGATAAACCTCAAATCATTCCCGCAACATTTTCAGCGTTGTCGAACTGTTAGAAGATACTGTAGTTTCTAACTACTCGTCCTCAAACATAGAAGATCACTCACTGGTGCATCCTCTTCTTCAACTTCATTCTCTCCGTTTTCTTCAATTGTTTACCTTTCTTTACGAATCCGTTGTTTTTCTGACTCACAAGTTACATTTCTGAAAGTGGTTTCGCAAATCTAATGGTGTCATTAACAATGCAGTCTTAAGCTACCAGTTTCGAACACCCTTTTCCGTCTCGCAAACTGGGTATTGTATCAATTTGGGCGGTATTTGCTGAGGTTTTTTATTAAGTTGCATGCCGGGTGTTTGTTGAAATGCCTCAATGAACTAGCAGTGTTCATTATTGTTCAGTTGTTGAACACATGGAATTAATACTTAATAGTATGTTTGTTTGTTATTGGTCGATTCTTTTGTAGGTATGATGAAGTATATGAAGCCCTTAAGCTTGTTCCGAGAGTTGCAGAAGACAAATTTGCTAGAACGAGGTCGGTTTCTGGGGTTGGATGTTGGTGATAAGTATGTTGGACTGGCTGTGTCCGACTCTGTTAACAAAATTGCAACCCCATTAAGGTGAAATTTTGCTGCAGATTATGCATTAGTTTTAATTTAAGACTTTATTTTCTTTTTTTAATCATCGTAGGCTCGTAGCATCATTTTCATAGTTGAGGCATGGGTGCATTGCTATACAAAAGGCTCAGGGATTTTGTCTCATGAGTTATATATACTCCGTATTAGCTTACACTCTCATGTCCTGAAAAATTCTGCGATACTCGTTCTAGATTGTGTAATTGGCCCATTATTTTGCAGCGTTCTGCTCAGAAAGAAGTCAAATATTGATTTAATGGCTGGTGATTTCCTAAGTTTGGTAAGGCCCCCACTGCATTATCTCAGCCCTTTTCATTTTTTTATGTTCTTGTGAATTCGTTAAGTCTCATTTCTTGTCTCTCTTTCGTAATTCCGTATTATTTGCTAGTTGCATCAAACACCGCTCATTCTGTACATGAATAACTCCCTGGTTGCTTTACTGTAGTCCAGTAAGTCCGCGAATAATATTCCACATGAAATCTGATTTTTTTGGTTATTATGATCATTATGGCATGTGACTCCACATATTTACTCAAGTTGCATTTTCGTCCACATCTTACGATGCTCCATTATTCATGTGCAAAAGTAACCATGAAGTTTATTCATGGACAAAGGGACTTGCTTGAGGAAGTACTTGATTCTAACAGTTTTTTTTTTGTTGCTTACAGATTGAGGAATTCAATCTGAGGAGCTTTATTGTTGGCTGCCCTTTCCATAGGCAACGTCCTAGTGCTGATGTGTGTTCTTCTGATGGGGAAACTTTTCATGCGGTTATGGAATCAGTAATTTCACTAAAACAGTTTTTAAATGTTTTTTCCCTTTGTTGATCAGGCTGCACAAATAATGGTTTTTGTAGATGATCTTTGCCAGACTGGTAAACTCGAAGGTGTAAAATACACATTCTGGAATGAGTGCTATACATCAAAGGTACGTTTTGCATATTTTGGAGGTTCTTTCAGTTTGTCATATGCTATATAGATTGATATCACTCGAGTATATAATCACGGTGATCGGCAAGCAAAATGGCAATGGTTTTCTCTTTTTTCCACTACACTAACTGCCGCTTTCGGTTGTCAGAATGTCGAATTACTTTTGAAGCCACTAGAGTTGCATCCGGTGGAAATGAAAACAATGCTCGACAAATTTGCTGCTGTGGGCATCTTGCAGGTAAGAATAAGAATATTGCTTAATGCAAGGGCTTTTTTTGCACCAAATCTTTTTAGGTTTCTACCGAAGATATCTATGAAATTGTGAAAATACCAAGTTATTTAACTCTAGTCAGGAATAGAATTAGTTAGTTGACTTTGACTATTAGTTAGTTACATCTTGTATATAAAGTAGTTACAATACTCATTTGTACTCACTTTTACACGAAATAAAAATATCACAAATTCTATTTACTTTTCTCTCTAGAATGTTCTAATTTCCTCCATTACAAGCTTCTACTAAGCTTTACTTCAATGGTGGATTACTGAGAGTGAAGTATTGTTTTTCACAGAAATGGACCGTGATTTTGGGTTAGTTCCGATAAATTGTTGGCTAACACTGAAAGCAAATTAAGAGTCACTATACTCATTTTGAGGTTTTAATGAACCAGCAATGCGTCACTAACTTACATTGCTGCACGTACCTTATGGATTCATAGGGATTGAAGTTTATCAAGTTCTTTCATCCTTTGTTATTCTTGGTGCTAATTCCTAATAGACTGCACCACGAGTTCTTGACAGTTCTTCTTTGGTACTTAATTTTGTTTAGAATTCTCCGGCTTTCACGCCTTGATAAAATGTGTATAAAAAAATGTATCCTATACTTGCGAATGGTGCTTAAATGCTGAAATTTGTTCATCATTTTTCGATTTCTAGATTATGATTCATGATAATCTTACGCTTGTTTCAGGGGTACCTGGATTATGTCAACCGGAGTAGATTGCATTCTGATGTAGAAGACTTGACTGATAACAGCTGAGTGGCTCATTTTTGCCCATCTCCCGCAGATTTGCTCTACTCACTAGTGACTACTGTGGCACATTTGTATTTCTTATGAGATGTGGGAACTGTTTCAATTTCGAAGGGGTAATTCTCCGGCGCTGGAGTAAAAAAAATAAATCCCCGACTCTCTATATGCTTCGTAGATCATGAATAGTAGGGTAGTGATGCATTTTACGTCAAAATTACAAGACATCTGAAAATAACGTTTTTGTGTTTTTATTTAGAAAAGGTTGCACATCAACTCCCCTAACCACATCGAACTATCGAAGTACTAGGGCAATCAACCTTCTTGGGGTGATAAGTTTAACTTTTTCCCCAGCTGAAGGTACAAGTTTTTTGTGATGTTATATGCAAAAGCTTACATGTTTCTATTGTCCCATTTTCTCACCGAAAAGGACAATTTTAATGAAATGGAGGACGTAAATTATACTCCGTAGTCAGTACTATAATCCTTCTCTTTATAAAAGAGGCAATAGGAGTCAAAGTACCAAGGACTTTTGCATAAGTCTTTTTCCCTACATTTGCCTTTGTTTTTTTGACACATGATTGATTGATAGTAAATACTTTCCAACCTCATTCTCTTTTACATTTTTATCATTTCTTGCCTTTCTGACAATTGACGTTTTTATTGTCAGATTTGGAAATTTTATAATGTAATATCCTGTAATAAACAGAAACGAATAAAAACTCCAAGAGTATGTTTATAAATCCATTATTTGGTAATAGTCTTCGTAAATTCATTTTATTTAATTTTCTTATGGAGTAGAATGTCCGTTTTTTGAGTTATTTGTAACTAATATATTTTCGTATACAATAAATGAGTAAAGTAGAATCGTTTAGGGAAAAACTTTAAATAGAATTGTATTAAGATGTCTTATAATGTTTTTTGACAGTGAGAAAGTTTAGAACAAAGGTTGTTTAGCTTACGTTATGAGCTACTCCGTATCTTATTAAGCTTCCTAGGACAAAAACTAAAAGTAAAACAGTGACAACTATAAACTAATTTCTTGATATCCAACAGAATCGTCTTCGCGTAGTGATCAACGTCCCCAATCGGCCCAATGCAATTAATTTGAAGAACAAGATTGAGATTTGAGACAATCAAGAATTGGCATCAATATGCAGGAAACCCATTTGTAGAACATGAACAACAGCCTCATGAAGCTTCAGCCTGGAAGGCATTTTTAGCCCAGAAGAAAGAACAACCGGTCACAATTATGTGCCCCCTGATGATCGAAACGTTCATAGTAATAACTCAAGTTAAATTTACATTTTCAATGGGAGACCAAGATGTTGGATTTACAAAGTTGGCATTAAAGCGTTAAAATTGGATCCGAAGCAGGACGAGAATCAAACTCATTAACAGCAGTTGCAAATAGTGCATTAGAATCACATGTAGCCATGTATGAATGCCAGGAGCTACTTTGAGAGTACAAATAGCGAAATGCCCTTTAAACAGTAACATTAAAATGATAATATCAAAATACTACGAATTCTCGACCTAAATCTAGTTAGAACAGAATCTTGCGTAAGTCATATACGAGTAATGTTACTCTCCTTACCAAATCTACCTAAATTGCTCGGAAACTAACCATCCTACAGTGCTGAATGCAAGGCTTCAAGACAGTAAGCTTTCTTGCGTTGAATGTCAGGAGACGCCGCTAATAATTTGCCAATTGTCAATCCTATCCCTCGGCAAAAGGCCGATCACGTCCTTGTGGAGACTCATCACCATAAGTCTTTCAATACACAATGTATCTACAAATAAGCACCCAAGCATAATTATATTAGTTAACCACTTGCCAAGTCAATGCCGGTCATGGGTTTGTTCGAGTCAACTTCTTTGGGACCAGGCCATGAGCCTGCAACATTTTGGGTAGGAGATGCCTTCATCCCTGATAGCTCCGTACACTTCTCGTCTGTCTCGGTTAACTCCGTGCTCCTTCCCTTGATACTCCCATAAACAAAACTGCACACTACAACCTGCCAAAACAAGTTGTGAACTCGTATCAGGAAAGCGAATGTCTTTTTGCTATTAGACTCTATTATACCACTGTTACTACCCCACTAGGCCACTATGTCACAGACTCACAGTACAATGGTTAATACAATAACTTTATCCCGTTTCTCAATGACTCCCGCTTGTGGCAAGGTAAGACGTAAGGGGAGTCCATGAGTGAGCAACCTCGTTCCTTCACCAGAGAGGCTGTTTCGTATGAAAATTTGTGTTGTACAGCAATATGACACTACTACTTCACAATACAACAAGAAAATAGTGTTTATAAGTCATTTAACGTATTCCGTCCTACAATGATTTTTTAAAGATATTACCTAGGAGATGAGAATCAGACATTACCAACTACCAAGGAAAACCAAAGACAAATGACGGAAAAAATATAAACCTATATAATACCTGGACCAGTCTCGAAGCGACTAGTCTTCCTCCGACTGCACCACCAATTACATGGCCATCAGGGCTAGATAGGGAAACATTAACACCACCAATCCGGTTACGAGATCCATCAGTTTCCGCTACTAAATATGAGCCAGATAAGCATAATATCTCAAAACGGCCCTACAGATGGATAATAAATTTACTTAGCAATTAGCATCAACCTTTCTAAGCAAACAAAGTACGAAGTAAAAGTTGTCACAAGTTTATTAGAGTAGACAATGAAACTGCCACGGCAAATGACAATTACAGGGTCCTTTCCCAGATCACACCATTTTACAAAGTCCGCTTCGAAGAGTGGTGATTAAGTCCACTAATACTGAATTTACAAGATATAAGTCCTATGATTACATTGATTAAATATTTACAGCATTTTAGTCTTGAAGGCTTTTGCCGAGTAGTTAAACTTCAAATCATTAACTAGCAAAATTAAGTCTCGAAATAACTTGAAACACATATCTGAATAAAACGTTTCCACAAATCAAAACAAATAGACTGCACAAACAAGTTACGAGTTTTGAGGCTTTTACGCTAAAGAGCTTCTGACTTAACATATATGAGCTGGCAACAATCACATGAACAGACTACAACATTTCACTCAGGTCTTACAGCCCATATGTTGTGCAAGAAAAACAATGTCAATAGGTTACATAGCGAACTGCTTTTCTTGGTAACCATGTTATCTCCCATGCCTTCAGTATAGCAATTAGGTTGCACAGCAACTCAGATTCTAGACACTCAGGGTACTCTGATGATGAAGGCATGAAGCTAAATCATCACCTTGATGCATACTTCTGCTGGAAGTTGGACTTATATTGCTCATACAAGTAGCAATAGACCCAGTAAAAGAGGGAGTCGATGGTGAATGTATACTTAGAAGTTAGAATTCATTTGGCTAACCACGGCAACAGATAGAAATATAACATCCTAGACATTACAAATATGAGCGTCGTTTAGTCTAGAGAATTTCGTAAGATGTAAGAATTTCAAATACTCCTGAATTCTCGTTTCCTACACTACGGAGAAAAATATTTTACTGAATCCTATAGCTATAGGTATGTCAATTCTTGTCGAATTTATATTTAATATTGGCAAGCAAACATATTTATCAAATTTCAGTGGATTCGATAAAGAAGCTTGATTCCAATAAATTGAAACTTTGTAGGAGGTGTCGATTCCTTGAATAACCGAACTAACATCTGGCACATAATAAAAGAGGAGATCACAAAAATATAATCAAGACAGAAACAGAAACATGACATATTAATATTTTTGTCTTCCCAGCTTATACAATCAGTGGATACTCAATAATGAGTGAAAGTCACTACAAATAAAATCAGTTAGCAATGTTTCAAAGATTTTGTGATAGACATTATGATGATTTACCTCAAATGTAACAGTTCCAGTAGATGATGCAGGTTGGCGTAGTGTGACTGCGGAGACACCACCACTGCCTGACATAATGCATAAAGCTCTTGGCCTTTGTTGTGCAAACGAGAGTATTTTTCCTGCAATGTCCTGAGAATTACACCAATAAGTCCGTCAATACTTAACAAATTTAGCAATCCATCAAATCAGTTTTTAGGCAATTAACTTCCGAAGGAAACATGTAATTATATACTCAGTTTAAACACAAACACTACAAGTACTTTGAGGAAGAGGAAGAAAAGAAAGCCTAGGTAGTTTGAGGGGCGTCTTAAGCAACCTTTGTGCGGTGTTATGGCACTAAATCTAGGCCAAGAAACCACACCTTGACAGAGTTATCAGGTTGCAGCCGAGACCCAATTTGGGGAGGTACAGTCAAGTGTAAGGCATTATGAACGAGACCAGTCAGTGATGGCTGATACCAAGCAACTCTCAAACTATGAGGCTGTTGAAAACCAGTCCCTGTGTTAAGAACACAATGAAGCGGTTTCCAAATGACTGTAGCAAGAATAGGATCAAATAACCATCACTTCATAATATAAGAAGAGCGGACACTTAGTGAATTTAACTTTGTTCCATCATGTTTCAAAATCAAAAATTAATTCGCCGTTGACTCCACTAGAAAGAAATAATTAAATGGCTAACTAAACCAATCATCAAAAGATTTGGGGTACATACTTCCCTACGTTATTGACCTTTAGGAACACCTTTTATCAACTATCTAGCAATATTTTCTCCAAAGAAAAGGAATTTACCGAAAAAAAAAAAAGAAAAAAAAGGATGCACTAGTATCCTAGTTGATTAATGAGGACAAATTTTTGTTTTTCCTGAGCAAGCGAATAATAGTCCAACATTCAATTCCTGCAAACATTGGGTGATCAAACCCATAGAACATCCCAAAACTAAATGCTAACATTTTATCAACTATCTAACAACAGAGAGATGTAGCAGTATCATGCTTGTGCAACAAGGGAGCAATTAGATTTCATTTTCCACAACTAAGCAAGCAATACTTCAAAGTCTAACTCTGCTAACATAAGGTTTCCACAAGACCACAACTAAGCTCAAAGCAAGGCATGTTACACACAAGGTTCCCTAAAGCTCGTTTCTCAAAAGTAGATGCCTTCTTCACATAACTCTCTACCTTTAGCAATAGTATAAAAAAAAACTTCTTCGTGATAGGCATATCTTTCTGAAGTGAAGGCCTATAGGGTACTAAGAGTATGTTTGGCCTAACTTCTCAAAGTGTTTTTTTGCCAAAAAAACACAAATTGGCCAAATACACAATCATTCAAAAGTTAAAAATAATTTCTTAAAAGCGCAACAACCATCATTTTGCCCTTAAAAATAGAAACAACAATTTGGTGCTTTTAACTTTTGAAGAACACTTTTAAAAACTTGAACTTGAGAAACAAAACCTCATTTTTAATAAATTAAGCCAAACATGCTCTAAGTCTCGTATAGTAGTTAATTAGCTTCCTAAAATGGGAAGTATTGCATATCTAGCAGGTTGCACAAAGTAGCATTTAGCTTGTTGGCATTATGGCATACCTCTCCAGGCTGTACATGAATTACGTGAGGCATAAATGCAACACCTGCAGAGTTGCTCATCCATTCACCTAGTAAGAATATCATAACAATTTGACTGTTATGCATCGTCAAACAAAACAATCAATCTTTTTAAAAAGATGAAACATGATTTAAATGGCGTAAAACAGCACTTTAGAGAACCAAAAATGCAAATACAACAGGTTTGCTGTTAGCTCCTGAAAAAGAGTACATTAGAAACCAACCTTCACATTAACAGTTTATAGTTTCCACAATGCAATGGCAGAGCTACAACTACCAAAATTCAGCTCACAAAAGCATTCATAAAGTAACCAACTTTCCATAAAACCATATCATAAACTATGTTACTCCAACTCGGCTTGAAGGGTCGGACACGGGTGCGTATCCAAGTGTCGGACATGGCTTTTTTATGAAAAAAAACGTCAAGTTTTTGGTCTAAAATGAAGTATCCGAGTGTCATACCAGTGTCCAAGGATCGAGTGTCAGTCACGGGTACGTGAGCTCATATGAAGGGTCGAAGTAACATAGATCATAAAAACTCATTTACCAAACCAACAACATTACCCCAGTGCCTCAAGAACTCCAGCAAGTTGCAGATTAAAGGGGTTGGGGTTGGATGTACGCAACCTTTTCTTTGTGTTAGCCACACAATGAGGTTATATCCAAATGCCCCAAAATGAAAATTGTGTCGGGAACTTCATTGGATAAAAGACATGCAACAACCAACTCACATAACATACTTCAACAACAACGCAACCAATAAATATAATAAAGAATTAAGATAATGAGATCAAATAAATGAGCTTACCAACAGAGGCCAACCTCTGCTTCCTCCCAGACCCAGGAGGCCTTCCTCTCTTTTTCCTATCACCAGGTGTACCTGAATTTGGAGAGGAAGGTGATAGAGCCAATGCCATGGAACCTGAACCTGAACCCGAACCCAAATCTGACACAGAACCCAGTCCTACAACCCCATTAGCCCCATCAGGCCTATATTTCCTAGGCCTACCCCTCTTTTTCTTTAAGGGTTCACTCAAAGAACCACCAGCTGAAGCCACAGTTATTGAAAAACCTTGAGGAGGTCCATTATTAGGCTGAGACATTGGACCTCCTTCCACATTAAATGCAGGTTTAACAACACGATTTGCATCAGAAATATTAGGGTTTATTGTTCTATACCCAGGTGGTGGTGGTGGGCTAGTGAAATGACCACCATGCCCTTGTTCTGATGCACCAGAAATTGCTCTATTAAAATAATAAGGTGATGAACCTTGCAATGCCATACCTTCTCTCCCATCCATACATTTACTTCACCCAAATTAAATCACGGAAACAAAAAAAAATCCCTATATTATACACAAAGATCACAACTTTATGCTGAAAATTAGGGTTTTAAACCTTACTACACAATCAATCAGTGAAATTACTCTACCTATATGCAAAAATAGCTTAAATTCTTCACAAAATCAGCAATTTGAACTTACCCAGATGCTCAAATACACAATAGATCTCTAAAGTAAGTGTTTTCTAGGGTTTTGGTGGGAAAATATCAAATCCATCTTAAAAATTGAAACTTGAACAATCCAAAATGTTGTTTAGCTGATTTCTGAGATACCCAGAAAGGTAAAACTCAGAATTTTATCACTAATTTCTCTTAACACTAAAAAAAGAACACAAGATATTAGGGAAAACGCATAAACACAAAGTTGAAGAAAAAGAAATGGACAATAGTTAGAAGAAGTAGCAGTTTGAATGAGAGAGAGAGAGACTGAAGAGAAAGTAAAAAGTTGAGAAAATGTAGAGTTATACTGTACTGTAGTACAGTAGTATTGAATTTATTTGAAATAAAGGTGACTTCTTTTATAAGTTGCAATAATTATTGTATAACTTGTGAGACGGTTTTTTAATATATAAAGACGGTTATCTATCTATACTAATAAAAAAAATGTGTATTTAAAGAGTAAAATGATCATCTTAAAATATAAGACGGTTCTATCGTATAATTTGTGTATAGGTTGTGAACTTGTGAATGATGCAGAAGAAAGAAGGTGACCTAACTTTGATTTCCTCTCACTTGCCATTTTGGTGCAACATAATCTGCTTTTATTCAATGCTGTACAGTGAGAATACTACTGTACTGTACTGAAAATCTGTAACGTTGACTGTAGAGTGTAGACTCATTTGTGCTCAAACATAGGTCAAACTCAGATATAAGATGTTAATAAAATATTTTTGAATAAAAAATATTGAAATTTTGAGACCCTTACTTTTCTTTGCCTCCAACCAAACCCGTGTTGGATTCCCGAATTTAAAGATTTGTAATCAATTTGAGATGTCATTATTTAAGTTGAATAACTTGTTTCTACGGTGTTGTTTTTGGTAAGCTATAGTTTAGAGGAGTAAATTGTATGACGAGTTAAGCTATTAAAATGACGGTCCTTCAGACTACAATGGCATGATTTTTAATAAGATGAAAGAAAACTCGAAATTGTTACCCGGCGCTTTCATGTTCCGGAAAATTTTTGCAGACTAAGGATATTTCAAATAAAGATAAAACAAGAGAGTTTGTCAATGCATTAAGCACGCCGAATAATAAGACGTAAATTACATCTTACTCTTTGGTTTTCACTTGAAGGTGTCAACAAGCTCTACAAGAGTACAGCACACAGAGGCGTGAACTCACTCATCAAATAACCATGAAGGTTTACAAGAATAATGACATTCATACAATGTTCTCAGACAAAAAGCTAGATTCTATTAATCTGCTACTCTCATAGTCTCATATATCATTTACTCCGTATGTTGTTTTGGCTAGGGTTAGGTCAATTTGAATCGGTCATTCACATTGGATGAGTTTTGTCAGGAGTGGTATGAGGATTTGTTAGCGCCTAAATATAGTAAGGTACTATATTTATTATTTTAAGGGCAAGTGAGCCTGCAGAATGAAGTATGATATATTGGGTCTAGGTTACAATGATCCAGAAACTCTAAAGATGAAGCCCAAGACGGGATTAATAATAATGAGGTCTTGGATCAAGCGCCAAGGAATGAGGATTCAGGGGCGCTGAGCGGTTGTCAAACCGCTCCCCCACTAACTGGTAGTTCATGGGATGATTGCCTATATAAGGAAACATTCATCCACCGAGCAAACAACAACTCAAACATCAACAACTACAACTTAGTCTATCCTTAGATCTTAGTCTTAGATTAGTATAGAAATAGCACAGCGGTGCCCATCCATCCAATCATGGAGGTATTTCGCCATCTATTCCTTAGTTTGTAATTTAGCTTATCACTATCCACAAGGATTACTTGTGAGGACTTTGGTTTGTGTTGTGTTATTGGTTTTTCTTGATATATAAGTATCATTGAAATTTTTTGTGTTTTAGTTGGTAATTTTATCATTCACCATCGAAAGTGTTAAATTACAATAAGTAATTTAACATTAATTAGATTACGCATCTACAACCGTGGCTCGAACCCTTGCATACAAGGATAGATCACAAAGTATAGGAGGGTAGTTACGACCTCCAAAGTACCTAGAGGTACTAATCTTGTTTTCACACAAACAAGTTTTTGGCGACCACAGTGGGAGAATTAATACAAATTGATCCTT